>JAYJKW010000301.1:0-29233 GCA_035084275.1 Hydrolagus colliei | reverse complement strand
TTGTGGGACACTGCTGTGAACAATTGGCTGCCATGTTTTGTCCACAAATATACAGTTAATTCACATTACAGTATATTCTGCGAGGTGCTTCGAGACATCTAGAAGATGTGAAAAACGCTATATCAAATGCAAGGATTACTTTTATTATATAGGTAGACCCTGCTTACCGAATGCCCGGTTACCGAAACTTCACTATATATAACGAGGGTTTCTATTTGTACCACTACTCCGCTTAACAAAAGCTGCTTACGCTATAACGAATGTTTACACAAAGTTTAAATCTCGCGGGCTTCTCGTGCGCAACGTCTCATGTGCAGCTTCTCTCTGGTTGCCCCAGCAATGCACACTCAGTCTATAGCGTGCCTCAGTTAAGCAGTGCAGCCCCTCCCATATGGGAGGACCTGAAGCAGCAGGATGCTTCGTGGCTTCAATAATAGTAAGTCGAGATGGGGTGGGGGATAGAGAGATGGGGGGGATAGAGAGATGGGGGGATAGAGAGGAGTGGGGTAGAGAGAAAGAGGAGGGGGAGGTAGAGAGAAAGTGAGGAGAGGGGTAGAGAGAAAGTGAGTAGGGGGTAGAGAGGAGGGGAGGGGTAGAGAGATAAAGAGGATGGGGGCTAGAGAGAAAAAGAGGAGGGTTAGAGAGAGAGAGGAGGGGGATAGAGAGGAGTAGGGCGGTAGAGAGAAAGGAGGGGGGGAAAAGAGAAAGAGAGGAGGGGGAGGTAGAGAGAAACAGGAGGGGGTGTAGAGAGGAAGGGAGGGTGTAGAGAGATAGAGAGGAAGGGGGTAGAGAGATAGAGAGGAGGGTGGGGGTAGAGAGAAAGAGAGGAGGGGGGTAGAGAGAACGAGGATGGGGGGGTTACAGAGAAAGAGGAGGGGGGATAGTGAGATAGAGAGGAGTGGGGGGGGGGGGGGGGGGGTGGAGAGAAAGAGGAGGGGGAGGAAGAAAGAAGCGTGTCACGTGCCTGGAAATGCCTGGGCCCAGGTTGGGATATTTCAGTGTGGTGACATAAGAACATAAGAATTAGGAGCCATTCGGCCCTTCGAGCCTACTCCGCCATTCAATAAGATCATAGCTGATCATCTCATCCTAACTCTGATTACCTGCCCTATCCCATATCCCCTAATCCTTCTATTTATTCAAAAATCTATCATGTTCAGCTTGAAATGTTCAGATGAGGAATCAGTGAGTTTCTTTGGTAGAATTCATACCTCTGAGTGAAGAATGTTTAAGTCAACTCTGTTTATAAAGGCGACCTTCATTTTAGACTGTGACCCTGGTTATAGATTCTCTACCAGGGGAAACAGTCCCTCAGTGTCTACTTTATCCAGCCTTTAAGATTCTTATATGTTTCAATAAGATCCCCCTATTCTTCTGTACTCTAGAGAATACAGTTATATGTGGATTGAAAATATGAAATGGTTAGGTTAAGTTGAGTTGATTTGAGGAAAAAAATAGTGATCTATGCTGCCCCCCTCTAAGGCAAGTATGTCCTTTATTAATAGGAGACCAAAAGTGCACACAATACTCTAGGTGCGGTCTCACCAAAGCCTATTCAGTTGCAGCAAGGACTTCCTACGCTATACTACTTTAGAACTTTTCGTAAATGAAGTGAGCATGCTAGGTCTGCTTCTGTGGCACCTGCAAACTAACTTTTGGGGGACTGGTGTACAAGGACACCCAAATCCCTTTGAATGTATAGTAAGGGACTGGAAGGCTTGGGATGAGCACTGGTCGATGGAGCGTTGTAGGTTCCTGCAATTTTTGTCGCATTCGGATTCGGAACTCCGACTTTTGGACTGTTCGACTTGGCTGTTCAACCTGTAAACCGAAATGTTAGCGCTAGGAACTGCTAGAACTAAATTGATTTTAGGTGGGAGGCTCGGGTCAGGGTGGCATTTTGGTTGCGGCCAAATACAGTAATACGGTTAAACTCTTGCTTAACTAAATTTTCGATTAACGAAGGGTTTTAAAGTCCCTAACCCCTTCGTTAAGCGGGGTCTACCTGTGTTGCATTCTGTCCAGAGAAATGGGCTGGCAAATGGGTCGGAGAAAGCCTATCTGTTGCCAGAAGCTGAACATCCACTGGCAGGGCTGTGCACTCTCACGCTTGGCTTCAGGTCCCACCTGCTTGATAACAAACCCGATCACTGTGAAGCATTCCCAAAATATTACCTTGTGTATAGATGCTTTATTAAATGTAACATACATTGAACAGACTTTTCCCTGACTTTCTAGCGCAGGGTAGAGTTCCAGAGCGCTTGACAGTGGCAGAGCACGATCCCCAAGCCGGAGAGGGGGCTGAGGCTGAGGTGACCAGTCAGGGTCGAATGGGCAGGTCTTGAGATGTCACCTAAAAATATTAACCTTTCTTAACAAAGCGCTATATCAAATGTAAGGATAATAAAAATTATAATTATTACTGTACATGTTTTCAGTAGAGCCTTCCAAATGCAAGTATGTTCTGCTCTTTTCCTATGTTGCAAACTTGCATTTTAACATTAATATCTCAGAAAAAGTCACAATGTTATGCAAGTGGGGAAGCTACAACCTGAGGTGGTTTCATGCACTTTCTAGCACCTGACAACATGAAGTATATTTGTAATAGTATTGTATGTGATTTAGATTCATTTTTATTATAAATTGCCTTTTAAAAATTTTAAATTTGCAGATGTTAATTGGATTATCAGGATATCTGACGGGATACGATGGAACCTTTCCCTTTAAAAAGCCCGGTGACAAGTATGAGCAGCACCGTTACTACGGGATGAGAGCGGTAAGATGTGTTGGTGCTTGTGTTAGAAAGGTTAGAAATTGTCACCTCTAAATCTCTAACATTTCATGTTCATTGCTCACTCATCTCTGATGTTTGTTGTGTCCATATATTAAACTAGCTCTTCCCTCCTGACTTATTGCATCATTTTAGTTTTAAACAACAAAAAAACAAAAGTGAACAGAGCAATAATAATAGTGATTCCCAGTACTGGCAACAGGCAGCCAGTGTAGGAGTACTATATAAACTGTGAGGAGGTGGACAAATGCACAGATTGTAACAACCTGTCTCATGTTTTCATATGTTTAACATTCAGCTGATTGCAGTTTCAATTCATAATAACAATAATGTTAATAATAATAATGCATTTTATATAGTGGCCTTCGTTAACCTGTGCCTGATACTCTCAGGGAAATAGATAAACAGGAAGTGTCCTTTTAGGGAGGTTATCTATTCCATTCCAGCTATGGGAATTTTCATGTGTAATTTGAATACTGTACTGTTTGGCACGGTGATAGGTTTCCTTATGTGTCAGACACCCACTGACACCAACAAAAATCACAGTTTTCTTCTCATTCCAAGTTTTTTCAATTTTTGTGTCTATTCAGTTGTTTGATATAATTCCATCTGCTAACTACTGTTTCCATGTGCTTTCCAATACCTGCACAGTTCTGCGCAACCTTAGGGTCCTGTCTGATTCCCTTTGCATATCTCATCGTGCTGGAGTTGACTGGTTCAGTTACTGCTGCGCTGCTTTCTGCGGCTATCCTTATGTTTGGTAAGTTACTCAATAAGATCATCAGGAAATATGAAATAGATCAAGTTCAAGATCCTTTTGTAATGAGATGTGTGCATATTCTCCAATATATGTTCCCCAGTTAAACTGCATTCCGGAGTCCCGTAGCTCAAGCGTGAGGACCTGGGTTTGATTCCCAGGTAGGGCAAAACCTTAAGCAAGCTTCCTTACTCCATACGCCTCTGTTTACTTAGCAGTAAGTAGGTATTTAGTCAATGATTAGTCGATTGCCAGATTGCTTTTCCGTAGGTAATACAGTAATGAAACTGTATTTACTAATATAGTTCAAATACAGTAATCTGTGAAGTGCTTTGAGACGTCTCGAAGACGTAATAAGGCGTTACATCAAATCTAAGGATTGTTATTGTATTACTGTAGCTTACCATGGAAAGCACCATGTGGCAAGATTCCCACGGCCTGTCCAGCTACAACCTCCCTATCCATTAGGGCTTTGACAGGCAGGGGTAACGAGCTAAGTGCGAGGTCTCCATGCCCAATGACTGGTCTACACTTCTGAGTTCCGCTGATGAGCTTGGCTGGCTTGTCTTTTATAAGTGGTGCCCTGGAGCACTGCGGGCCTGCCTCAGGACACAGACTACCAAGACCGCTACAGATCCCCCTCCCTCATGATTATTAAATAATTATTGTATCTGACATAACACCTCTCATGCCTGGAAGATCTTTCAAAACAGTTCATACAATTCACTGTAAAGTGTAGTAACTAAATTGTCTTCCTCATTCAACAACAAATTACATTTGTAAAGTGCCTTTCATAACGTTTGGATGTCCCAATTGATGTATAAAAACATGCAAACATCCCCACACAATACCCAGACACAGCCCCACACACAACAATACACTACACACTGCCCCACACACAACAATACCCTACACACAGCCCCACACACAACAATACCCTACAACAACAACAAATTACATTTATAGAGCGCCTTTCACGTCGGGAGGACGTCCCAAGGCGCTGCACAGGAGGCGTATGACCCGAGCTGAGAGGGGAGTGTTTGGGAAGGGGTGAAACACGAAGGGGAGGTAAAAGAGTTCGGGGTGGAACAAAAGGCACGATCGAAGAGGAAAGTCTTCAAACCGGCCTTAAAAGAGGAAAGGGAAGAAACGAAACGGAGGGATTGAGGGATGGCATTCCATAGGGTGGGAGCGGAGAAACTGAAGGCCCGGCCTCCGATGGTGGGGCAGTTCGGGCGGGGGGCTTGGAGCAGGCCTTGGCCTGCTCCAAGCAGGACAAGTCCAAGCAGGACTTGTCCTGTTGAACGGAGGGTCCGGGTGGGCGTGTAGGGGGAAAGTAGATTGGTTAAATAGGGCGGGGCAAGGCCGTGTAGGGCCTTGTAGGTGAGGACGAGGATCTTGAACTCGATCCTCTGGAGGGTGGGGAGCCAGTGGAGACGGGCGAGGGTGGGGGTTATGTGGTCGCGGAGGCGGGTGCGGGATAGTACACGGGCTGCAGAGTTTTGGATGACCTGCAACCTGTGAATGGAGGAACTGGGGAGGCCGACGAGGAGAGAGTTTCCGTAGTCCAGCCGTGAGGTGATGTATGCATGCACGAGTGTTTCGGCAGCGCGGGGGGTAAGATAGTTGCGGAGCCTGGCAATGTTGCGCAGGTGGAAATAAGCGGTGCCGGTCAAGGCGAGGATGTGGGGGAGGAAGGAAAGTTTTTGATCGAACATGATGGAACATGGTTCCTGATTAGCTTTGTGAGGTGGAGAGTGCAGCCTTGGATATTGAGGCTGGCAGCGTCCGATGTGCGGAGGCGCTGGCTTGAGCCAATCAGGAGGGCCTCGGTTTTACTCACGTTCAATTGCAAAAAGTTGTCCCTCGTCCAGGACTCGATGTCGGACAGACATGCTGTCAGAACATCGATGGTCTGGGGGTTGAGGGATGAGGCAGAAAGGTACAACTGGGTGTCGTCCGCATACATGTGGAAATTTACCCCATGTTTGCGGATGACGTCGCCCAGAGGGAGCGTGTAAAGGGTGAAAAGGAGGGGGCCTAAAACAGAGCCCTGAGGAATTACACACAGCCCCACACACAACAATATCCTACACACAGCCATGCAATGAAAAATCAGCTGTACCTGGGAGATTGTTGGCTCGGACTCCTTTTGCTATTGTGCTGAGATCATTCTGAACAGACAGACGAGACTCCACTCTAGCAATGCAGCTTCCAGTAATATATTGGGAGTGTCAGCCTGGACTACGACCCTAACATCCTGATGTAAGGCGTGAACCCACAACTTCTGACTAGAGGTGAGAATGAGCCAGGCTGACATCTGTGTTTTACAGCATATCCCTTTGTGAGATGTATATGTGATGCTTTGCAACCTTTGCTTTATTGGCAGATACTGGATGTATTACTATTTCCCAATATATCCTGTTGGATCCAATTCTGATGTTTTTCATTCTGGGAGCAGTGCTGTGTATGCTCAAGTTTAATGTCATGAGGGACAGGTAAAGAAACAATCTGAAACTTCTCTGTTGATGTTACAGGCAGTGACAGCCACAGGGAGCCAAATTCAAAATTGAAATCAGATCCAGTTTAATCCCAGTAAAATTCTCAATTATTCCATAATCTGTGTTTTTTTCCTATCTTTTTCCTGCAGGCCTTTCTGTGTGTACTGGTGGGTCTGGCTAACACTGACTGGATTGAATCTTGCTGGAGCAGTTGGGGTGAAGTTTGTTGGAATCTTTGTGATTGTTCTGGTTGGAATTAACACAATGTGTGATCTCTGGCAGCTTCTGGGAAACACTCGTGTTTCGTTGGTGAGCACTTTTTCCTCATAGCTGAGTAACAGCAACTTGCATTTACACAGATAGGGTCCCAGAGCTTTTGGGAGCACAGTGCCGAGCCGGAATGAGGAAGGAGATGACCATAGGCACAGTCGAATAACAGGGTCTTCAGGCGCAACCTGAAGATGGTCAGTTGGAAGGGGCAAGGTGTAGGGATAGAGGAAGAGTGTCCCTGAATTTGGGGGTTTAGTGAGTGAAAGCACAGCCAGCAATGATGGCAGGAGGAACATGCTGGAGCCAGTCGAGTGGAGGCAGCGGGTGATAGTCAGGGAGTGACAGCCACAGTCGGAGTGACAGCCACAGTCAGGGAGTGACAGCCACAGTCAGGGAGTGACAGTCACAGTCAGGGAGTGACAGTCACAGTCAGGGAGTGACAGCAGGTTGAGCAAAGTGGGAGGTAAGCAGGTTGGAGTGACAGCCAGGGAGGTAAGCAGGTCGGAGAGATAGGGAGGAAAGTCTAGGGCATGAAGGGATTTGAAAACAAGTGCCACTTGTCTCTGGTGCTGTTCCATTTTTCTTTTAGCATTCTCCAAATTCACATTGTTGGCCATATTATAAACGATATCATAGAATCTTATCTCACAAAAGGAGGCCATTCGGCCCATCGAGTCTGTGCCGGCTCTTTAAAAAGAGCAATTTAATCCCATTCCCCAGCTCTCTCCCCATAACCTCGCAAACCTGTCTTCCCCAAATAAATGTTTCGCCCACTAATACAGTTACTTTTCCTACTATGCTTTATCCTGCCCTGATCCTTCCCACCCTGCTCTTGTCCTACCTGACTGTACAGCGCCTTGGGATGTCCTCTCGACGTGAAAGGCGCTATATAAATGTTAAGTTTTGTTTGTTTGTTTGTCTCTTTTAAAGATATCTTCCACTTCTTCAAGAAACACATTGTGTTCACAGAGACTGGGAAAGTCATCTCCTTTTGTTGTATATTTTCAGCACTTTCTTGAGAATCACTACTTCTTGTCCACTGTTGGATCCTCAAAGAGCTACACTCGGAAGTCGCTCTTGCATCTTGAAATTGATACATCAGCAATAGGGAGCAGTCGAGCTGGCGAGGAATAGTGTCATGAGTTTAGAGTTTAGTATGGGAGTATATGCAGGCAGTGGAGTTTGAATTAGAGGCTATGTCTATCCTAACCCCCCCACTTGCTCAGTGTAAAGCTGTTATGCAACCTCAAGGTGCCAATACATGCAGGTTGCTCCGGGTTTCCCTTTGAAGCTGCAAACAGATGTTGGATGTATTTTATTTTAATTTTGTATTTTATTCTAATTATTTGATTATTTAATCTAATAATTGAATCTATTTTATTTTAATTTATTTTAATCATGGCATTGAGTATCGGCAAAGCTAATCTAGATTGTTTTTCTTTCTCTTTCCTTATTGGAGCTCCTGTAGCACAATGGTAAGAGCACCCGCCTTACAAGTGTGAGACCTGTGTTCGAATCCAGGCAGATCAGGGCGAAACTTTGGCAAGTTTCCTTACTCCACACACAACGCCTAATATTAATCCATCCAAAAAAAACCACAATAATAAAAATTGGTCATTTCAATCCACGACTGTTTGTGGGGACGCTGCTGTGCGTAATTGGCTGCCACATTTCACGCACAAATATACAGTCAATTCACTTTACAGTAAATTCTGTGAAGCGCTTTGAGACGTCGATAAGATGTGAAAAGCGTTATATCAAATGCAAGGATTATTATTATTGTTGTTCATCTTCTTGTGCTGCAGGGTGTATTTGGAAAGCATTTGCTGGCAAGGATATTATGCCTCATTCTCCTGCCTCTAGTCTTCTACACAACATTATTTGGAATTCATTTTTTAGTTTTGAGCAAAAGGTGAGATTATGACTATCAACTCCACTCAAGTCTTGTCTCCTGATCTATGAAAAAACTAAGCTAGCAGCTGTGTCTTCTCACAGCTGGGACCTGAGCACAAATTCAAACCTAATTCGTCCACAAATATACACTTTACAGTGTACAGGTAGACCCCACTTAACGAAGGGGTTTGGGACTTTAAAACACTGCGTTAAGCGAAAATTTCGTTAAGTGAGAGTTTAACTGTGTTGCTGTATTTGGCCGCAGCCAAAACTTCGCCCCGACCCGAGACTCCCGCTAACATCAGTTTAGTTCCTAGCAGTTCCCAGCGGTAACATTTTCAGTGCACAGGTTGAGCGTCCAAATCCTGTATGTTACGGAATCTGGACTCCGGACACCCTGTCAAACCGTTTCCACCACCAACCGGGCCCAGTGAAAAGTCAAACAATGAAATCCAACTACTGTACTGTACAGTGACAATAATTGCAAGAATAAAAACGGCAATCCTACCAATTCCATGCCAGGTCTTCACAGACACTGCACCAAAATATTGCAACTTGGACCCAGGCATTTCCGGACTTGGGACGCACTTCTGGCGTTCTGAAGTCCGGAAATATCCAAACCTGGGCTTGGGCATTTCCATAGTTCGGACATCAGAAACACATTCCGAAGTCCGGAAAAACACAAGAACCGGCTCGGCCTCGGTCCCAAGGTTGCCGGATTCACGACGCTCAACCTGTACTAGCGAAGGCCTAAGGTGGATACAACTGCTATTGAAGGCTACACAACTTTAAATATAACAATAAAAAATTAAAATGTTAGTAAATACAACAATAAACAATAAAATACAGACAGTCCTCAATTTACTATTATTGAAGCCACAAAGCATCCTGCTGCTTAAGCTCCTCCCATATGGGAGGGGCTGCACTGCTTAACTGAGGCACGTTATAGACTGAGCGTGTGTTGTGGGGGCAACCGAGAGAAGCTACCCATGAGAAGCTGCCCACGAGAAGCCCGCGAGATTTAAAGTGTGTGTAAACATTCGTTATAGCGAACACAGCCTTCGTTAAGCGGATAAGTGGTACAAATAGAAACCCTCATTATAGTGAACTTTCGTTGACCGGGCGTTCGTTAAGCAGGGTCTACCTGTATTCTTTGAAGCGCTCTGAGACGTCTAGGCAATGTGCTACATCAAATGCAAAGATTGCTATTAAACCATGAGATTACCATCTCCATTCTGACTTGTGGGGAGAGAGAGACAGAGAAGGTGGGTGGGGGGAAGAGGTGAAACAAAAAGTGTCTGTAAATCCTTCCACTTCAAAGGTAGTGTCAGTTGCCTCTGCGTTGTGTATCTCCCCCCTCCCCCCCCCTTTCAACATTAAGAACCACCTTTTCTCCTCTCCACTCTCCCCAAGATCAGGATCCCAGTCAGGTGGGCGCGTGGACGATGGCTGGCACGTTTCTGTAGTTTTCTCAGTTTGCTAGCCTTCCTTTTGTCTCTTCTTCACAGTGGCCCTGGTGATGGATTCTTCAGTTCTGCTTTCCAGTCTCGCCTGATTGGCAACAATTTACACAACGCATCAATGCCAGAACGTACGTGTGTGTGTATATATTTATGTGTATTTTATTCTGTGTGTGGCATTGAGTATTGGTAAAGATAATTTAGATTATGTTTCTTTTTGGATCCTTGTTCAACTTGTGCTGGAGGGTGTATTTGGAAAGCACTTGCTGCCAAGGATATTATGCCTCATTTGTGTGTGTGTGTCTTTAATTGTGTGCATGTGTGTGTGTACATATTTATGTGTTTATATATGTTTATATGTATATGTGTGTGTATGTATATTTGTGTTTGTATATATTTGTGTGTGTTACATAACACAACCTTGCGATATTTGCTAAATATCTCACCCCAATCCCACTCCTCATCTAAAGAACTAGGATAGGGGCTGAAGCTGGAATTTGTGGTGGGAGTGGAGTGGCAGATTTTGAGGGATGTGAATATGAGCTTGTGGTGGGGTTATGTATGTGTGTATGGGGAGAGTGTATGTGTGAGTGTGGTGGGGGAGGGTGGAGAATAGAGTGTGTCAAGGGAAGAGCAGACATCAAAGAAAATATAAATACGAGTAATACAATTGACATGAATGCAGAAACTTTTTATATTGGGAGGATGTATAAAGTGTATAACAATATTGGTTGGGCACCTGAGCTGGTAGTGGAACCTGAGAAGTGGACAGATGACTGAAGATGTAGTCACACAAACAGGTTTGGAGATGGACATTCAATAAAGGGAGTAGGAGAATATCCGGGATGGAGTTCCAGAGAGTGGAGCAAATGGTGGGATGGATGGGCGGGGGATGTTGAAGCAGCTGGAGGGAGTGACCGGGTCATGGAATTTGAGGAGGTTACAGAGGCAGAAAGGGACCGAGACCGTGGAGGTTTAAAGGTGAGAACCAGGATCTTAAATTCAATGGTGGCAGAAAGGAGGATGTGGAGTTCAGGGAAATGAGGAAATGATCAGAGATGGCTTTATTGGTGATGATGATATCCAAAATGGAGAAACCACAGTTGATCATCACATCAAGCTCCAGAGTTGACGTAGAGGGAGAGATTGCGAGAGGAGAGGAGGAAGGAGAAGTTGATAGAGATCGAGCAGGCAGAGGGGAAATTGAGATTGCAGTCATGTTCAAATTAGAGGCTGAGAGAAGAATAGAAGGGATGAGATGTTGAGAATAATTTTTTTTTTAGGGATGAACAGTAGACTTTTTGGAGAGCAGATTGATGGCTGATATCGTGTGGGATGCTATAAGTGAAACTAGCAGATAGTCGGGTGACAGGCTGAGTGGGGACTTGGAGATGAGAGCCACAGTGCTGCCACAGGGCTGAGGTGTGGAGTGTAAGGAAGGTCTAACCAGGTGGGCTAGCCTCAGGGAGGGGGAAAGCTATCACCAACAGTGAGACACATATCGCTGAGTCTGAGAATGGTGATGGTTTGGGGCAGGGTTAGGCTGTGGGAGGTGAGGGGACAAGCAGTCACGAAGTTTGCAGCATGAAGGGAGGATGATTGACGGGGTGGGTAGGGCGGTGAATGAGGTGGAGAGAGCTTTACTCCAGGGGGAGGTGCTGGACTGGGGCTGGTGTATTTTAGAACAATCGGTAAATGTCACTATGATTAACAGAAGATGTCCAGGGTCGAGCAGAGGGAAATGGTGGGAGACAGGACAGTGGGGGAGCCTGGGTGCACTGTGACTGATGGGGTACACTGTGACTCTACACTGTGACTGGGTCTTTTGGTCATTTAAGTGCCATGTAATTGATATTTCACTTGCACAATGTGAGCACCTTGGGACCTCTTTCTGATGTGAAAGGCACTCTATAAACTTAAAATCCTTCCAAAAAAAATTACAATAATAAACATTGGTCATTTTCAACCCGTGACTGTTTGTGGGACGCTGCTGTGCACAATTGGCTGCTGTGTTTCACCCACAAATATTCAGTCAATTCACTTTACAGTATATTCTGTGAAGGGCTTTGAGACGTCGATACGATGTGAAACACACGATATCAAATGCCAGGATTATTATTATTGTTTTGCTGTTATTGTAATGCTGCTCTGTCTCTGATAGACATCGCCTGCGGATCCATCATCACAGTAAAAAATGCACGGACGGCTGGTGGATATTTGCATTCCCACTGGCATCTGTATCCTGAAGGGGTTGGAGTCAGACAACAGCAGGTTAGTTGTAATCGTCTCGAGGTTGTGGTAGATAAAGGGGCTTGGAACTCGCAGTATTCTTGTGAACCATGTTCTGATTTTCCAGGTTACGACGTATTTACACAAAGATCAGAACAACTTCTGGATAATCAAGAAGCCAGAACACAACCCAGGTTAGTGCATCCAATGGCAAATTGATATGGTGGCTTTCCAAACATTTCCTGGATTGTGCTTGGACATTCAGACATAAATCTCAAAGCCTATTGGGCACGAAGTCCCAGCTTGATATTGGGCAGGAGGTCCAAGCTCGTCCAGCTAAATGATGGTATGGTAACGTTACAATGAACAAAGAGGTTCGGACTGGAAATTCTGCTGTTACGAAGCAGGTTAGGAATTGAAGAATCACAACCATCTTATAACCAGGATCCATTGTATAACTGAACATGGACCGGCTTGGCGGAGCATTCAATATTCCCACAACCCTCCTGTGTGAAGAAATTGTTTTCTAATTTGTATTGAGATCCCTCTACTGCAGGGGTTCCCAACATTGGGTCCCAACCCAAATCAGGGTCGCGGGGATCCTCAGTTGGGTCGCGAAGGGTCATCAGAAATTCATTTTTTTGCTATTTTTTAATGCTGAAAATGCTTTTTTAATGCTAAACAAAAGTGTCAGCGGCAACACCGCAACCAATATGTATGAAAGACCGTACTTACGAGTTGCGCTGAGTCCACAAAAGAGATGGAGATATCGTCTTGGCTGAGCTTCGCTTCAGTCGTGATGTCACTCCCTAAGGGTCGGGAGAACCTGTTGGTGGCTAATTTGGATCGCAGCAAAAAAAACGTTGGGAACCACTGCTCTATAGAAGAAAGAGACCTCTGCTCTCCCTGTAGAAAATTAGTAAGATATTTTAGTTATTGTGAAAACTGACAATATACAAAACCACATGGACCAGAAAAATTGATCTTGTAATCTTCTCCTCGATGAGTTCTCCTTGTGGAGCTCCTGTAGCTCAGTGGTTAGAGCCCTTGCCTTACAAGCGTGAGACCTGTGTTCCAATCCAGGCAGATCAGGGCGAAACCTTGGGCAAGTTTCCTTACTCCACATACCTAATAATAATCCCTCTAGAAAAAAACCCACAATTATAAAAATTGATCATTTTCAATCCACAACTGTTTGTGGGACACTGCTGTGCGCAATTGGCTGCCGCGTTTCACCCACAAATATAGTCAATTAACTTTACAGTGTATTCTGAAGCACTTTGAGACGTCGATAAGATGTGAAAAGCACTATATCCAGAGCTGCCAACCAGTACATTTTTTGCCGTATTTAGTATGGTAAATTGAAGTAAATACGGCAGTACGATTTTTCTTGGTAAGGTAAATTTTTTGAAAAATCCGAGTGTTTCATGGTCTGTCTGTCTGTCTCTCTTTCTCAGTCTCTGTGAATCTCTCTCTCTCTGTCTCAGTCTCCCCCTGTGTGTGTCTCTCTCTCTCTCTCTATGTGTCTTTCCCTCTCTCTGTCTCTCTCTGTGTCTCTTTCCCTCTCTCTGTCTGTCTCGGTCGTGCTCTCTCTTTCTCTCTCTCTATCTCTCTCTGTCTCTCTCTTTCTTTCTGTGTGTGTCTCTCTTTCTCTGTTTGAGTCTCTGGCTGTCACAATCTCACTCACAGCCTCTCTGTCTCTCTCTGTCTCAGTCTCTTTCTCTCCAACTCTCTCTCCCTGCCTTCAATAGCAGTGCTATTGTTGAATTCGATCTTTTCTGTCTAACTAATCTGAAAAGAAATGACACTCGAACAAGATATATTAGAAATGCGCTTTATTACAATACTAGTAAGGGAGAGGGAAAGCACGTCTCACGAGGGAGTCGATACTTTGCCTCTGGACCTGGGGCAATCCCACGACTCTTTTTATACAATTAAAATATAATGTAGTTGATGTAGTTAGTTACAGAAGAATATACATGAATGTTTGTTTGAAACTTATAATCAATTATCACATTAGTTTTATTACAATTCTAAGATAGGTGCTGTTTATGGCGTCAGTGGTATCATCCAATCCTAGGACATCTGTCTGTTCCTATGAGAAAGAGTATGCTGACTAGAACTTTTTCGAATACTGATGGCACTGGAGTCGGTCTGTAACAGTTGTGTTATCTGATAGAATAAGATAGTGGTTGATGTAAGTATCATAAGACTTTTTATGCCATCTGTGAGAAGCTTTGTCCTGCTTAGTTGATCAAGGCTAATGGCATTCCTGCATTCTTTCCCTGGCACACTCTAACCTTAATGTGAACCGTGTGTGGTCAGCACTTTACTTATTCTAGTTTGTTAATTATATGTACTTTAATATCCAAAGTTTATCATCTTTACTACTTTTATTATTATTACATGATCAGGTGTGATTATACTTGATCATGTTTCTAAACTATATTTCCACACTACCTACCTTCTGCCGTCACTGATACACTGTAAATGTTAGCACAGGGCTAGGCTAGGTGGGCACAAGGCATTAGTGGGAATTATTTTTTTCATATACGGAAACACAGTAAACTCCCTCTTAATGCAATTTTTGCCACACGGAGTTTTGAAGTCCCATTTTACTTGTCATCTTTTCGCGCTGTAATTTTTTCATTAAGTACCGGTAGGTTCTGGGGAAAATACTTTTTTTTACTACAAAATACTGTTTTTAGCTTTCAGGAGTACTTTTTTTTGTTAAAAAAAGGTTGGCAGCTATGTATATCAAATGCAAGGATTATTATTATTATAGTAAAAAGTTAACAAGATCATGTTAACATTTCTCTTCATTTCGCCAGCCCCACAAGATCCAGATTTCCCTGTGGAACATATTCATCATGGTCATGTTATCAGACTTGAGCACAAAGAGTAAGTGTCTGGAGATGTATTCCTTTGCGGTATATTGTTTACTGGTAGTTCGCCGCCTAACCTTTTTCATTTATGGTTTTATAGAACATCTCGTAATATCCACAGTCACCAGCATGAGGCTCCTTTAACGAAAAAACACCAGCAGGTCACGGGGTATGGAATGGTAAGGAATGATGGCATTGCTGTTCTGAAGTGTTGGGAATATTTGGTTTCAAAAGCTGCATCTCACAAACTGTGAGTGAATGGCCAAATATGTTATATGGAGTGCACTAGGAGACTTAATCTCTTAGATTGCACTGGGGATAAAGAAGACAAAATTAAAACCAATGCATATTTTATAACTATCAAAACCCATACGTGTTATGTATAATTCAAACAGTTTCTACATGTATTTACAATGGAAGCCAGTCAAGCTGGACATAGTGGGGCTGCCTGCCGGGTTTGTCCCTTTTAAGCAATGTTCAAGATTAACTGAACTCCCAGGACCTCTCCCCACCAGCAGAGGACTGGCGGGCTCCTCCCATTGGATGGGAAGGGGACCAATTAGTGGTGGCTCCCAAGAGATTGACAATTTAGGAGCCACTTGTGAAGACATGGGCTCCAGCAAATCACAATTGGCTCTAGCTGTCAATCAATCATGATTTGACCCCTCCCATTCCCTCCTTGTTCCTCCTCCCCTGTCACTTGACAGCCCAGAGCCCCTTGTGAATGGCTGGAGCCTGCTGTCAAAAAATCACTCCTCCCACCTAGATTCATAGATTCATAGAATTTTATGGCACAAAAGGAGGCCATTCGGCCCATCTAGTCTGTGCCGGCTCTTTGAAAAGAGCGATTCAATCCCACTGCCCTGCCCGCTCCCCATAGCCTAATAGACCTGTTCTCCCTAAATAAAGATCTAATTCCCTTTTAAAAGTTGTTATCGAATCAGCCTCCACCACCTTTTCAGGCAATGCATTCCAGATTCGAACAACTCGCTGAGTGAAAAAATTTCTCCTCAGCTCCCCTCTACTTCGCCTCAAAACTATTTTAAATCTGTGACCACGAGTCACAGATTCACCCACGAGTGGAAATAGTTTTTCTCTATTTGCCCTGTCGAAACCCCTCATGATCTTATAAACCTCTATTAGGTCTCCCCTCAATCTTCTCTGCTCCAGAGAGAATAACCCTAGCCTATCTAGCCTCTCCTCATAGCTGAAGTCCCTCAATCCTGGCACCATCCTAGTAAATCTTCGTTGTACCCTTTCCAATGCCTTCACATCCTTTCTGTAGTGTGGTGACCAGAATTGAACACAGTATTCCAGCTGAGGCCTCACCAAAGTCTTATAGAGGTTAGTCAGCACTTCCTGACTTTTGTACTCTATACCCCTATTTATAAAGCCTAGTATCCCATATGCCTTCTTAACAGCCTTGTCTACCTGTCCTGCCACCTTCAACGAGTCACTAACACAAATCCCCAGGTCTCTCTGTTCCTTCACACCATTTAAAATTGTACTATCTAGCCTATATTGCCTCCCTTCATTTCTTCTCCCAAAATGCATCACCTCAAACTTCTCTGCATTAAACTTCATCTGCCATGTGTCTGCCCACTTTACCAATTTGTCTATATCCTCTTGCAGATGGCTACTATCCTCCTCACTATTTACTATTCTCCCTAACTTAGTGTCATCTGCAAACTTGGAAACTGTACTCCGTACACCCAAGTCCAGATCATTGATGTAGATTACAAACAGCAATGGTCCCAAAACCGATCCCTGTGGCACACCACTGCTCACTTCCCTCCAATCTGAGTTATTCTGAGTTATTTCCCTCTCCTACATCCTGGAGAGGGAAACTGAGTGAGGATATTCAGGGTGATCAGCATGGCATTTGTCTGGATTAACCAGATTGTTATACCAATTAGCCGGCATCTTTAAAACTGATAAGAATACAAATAAATTGGTGCTGGATTGTCCAATTTACCTGGCGTCCGGTTAAAGAGGCTTCCACTATTTACAGAATGGAACTGGGGACTCCAATGATTTCTGGAGGATTGAAGTGGTTGGTGGACAGAATGGGGATCTGATTAAAGTTCTAAGAAGCAAAATTCGATTAATCCATGTAGCAACTGGCTGTGTCCTGTATTCTTCTGGGAAAATATTGCCCAAATGGTGAGTCTATTTCAAGGTAACCAAAACTTTCCTTCATTGACACCCTGTAAAAGCCCAAATCACTAACTGGAGAATCGGGGAGATGATTCTTTACAACTGAGATTCTAAATCTTTTTTGGCATACAATCACAAGATTGGTGTAGTAACCGTGTGACTCTTGTCAAGGGCACATGGGAACTGTTTATTGGCCGCTGCTGGTATTGGTATTGGCAGCTGGTATTGGCTATCAGCAGATTTCTGTATTTGATCTGTCAAATTATTTGGGCCAGGACTCAGCACAGTTCTGAGGCAAAACTAGAATAACTCTAGCAAACACCATTCAGACCATAAATGTTGTACCCATATCATATGCATGGTAATCCTAGCTGCCCCTCCACTTGTTAAATCTCTACCGTCTTTTTTAACATTTGGGGCCAAAAAGCAGGGGTCCAGAAAAAGGAGGAGAAAGACAGGGGGGAAATGCAGAACAGGCTAAGTTGGTCTTGGAGTACATATGCGTAAATGCATAGAGTGTGACAAGCAAGACTCAAGTTGCTGCAGGGAATATGATGTAGTAGCAGTAACAGAGACTTGGTTTAAACAAAAACAGGAATGGGAGCTGAATATTCCTGGCTAATAATCAGGAGGGATAGAGAAGGAAAAAAAGGAGGGGGAGTGGCAATAATAATAATACTAATCCTTGCATTTGATACAGCGCTTTTCACATCTTATCGACATCCCAAAGCGCTTCACAGAATATACTGTAAAGTGAATTGACTATATATATTTGTGGACGAATCGCGGCAGCCAATTGCTCACAGTAGTGTCCCACAAACAGTCGTGGATTGAAATGACTAATTATTGGGGGTTTTTTGGAGGGATTATTATAAGGCGTGTAGAGTAAGGAAACTTGCCCAAGGTTTCTCCCTGACGGGCCTGGATTCGAACACAGGTCTCCCCAGCTTAGTCTCCCAAGCTTGCAAGACAAGTGCTCTAACCACTGAGCCACAGGAGCAGCACAATATTAATTAGGGACACGATTACAACCTTGGAAACAGAGGAGGTGTTAGATGCCTGAAAGCAGAATCTATCTGGTTAGAGTTAAGCAACAAAAAAGGAGCTGTGACCTGTTAGGGGTATACTTTAGATCACCAAATAGTGAGAAGGAGATAGATGACCACATCTGCAGCAGATTTCTGAAAGATACAAAGCCAATAGAGTAGTGATAATGGGGGACTTCAATTATCTCAACACAGACTGACAAAATAACAGCATAAAGGGTAAGGAGGGAGAAGGATTCCTGAAGTGTGTACAGGACAACTTTCTTGATCAGTATGTTTCCAGTCCAACGAGGAAGGAAGCAGCGCTGGATCTAATTCTAGGGAATTAAGTGGGGCAAGTGGAGCAGGTTTCAGTAGGAGAGCATCTGGATAACAGTGATTATAACATCATTAGGTTTAGAGAACTTACCAAAACGGACAAGGAACAATCAAAGGTGAAAATGGCTTCAACAGCTAATTTCAGTGAGTTACAAAGGGTCCTAACCAAGGTGGACTGGAAAGAAAGACAACAAGTAATGGGAAGCCTTCAAGGCGGAGATAGTTCAGGGACAGAATAAATATATTCCCACAAAGGGAAAAACTAGGGCATCTAAACCTCCCTAGATGACTAAGCAAATTGGAACTAAACTAAAACAGAACAAGGAGGCTTATGACAAATGTCAGGCCCAAAGTTCAAAATACAACCAAACAATATAGAAAGTACAGAGGAGAACTGAAAAAGGAAATAAGAGGGGCAAAGAGATTAGATGACGAAAGATTAGCTGATAACATTAAAGGGAACTCTAAGGTATTTTACAAACATATCAAGAATAAAAGGTTAGTCAAAGGTAAGGTAGGGCCAATTAGGGGCCAAGGTGGGGGGTAGTGTCTGGCAATATATCGATATATGGGTTATATCGGTATAATTTTTCATATCGATATACCGATATTGGAAATTCAAATATATCGGTATATCGAAAAATTCGGTATAAAAAAAATCAATATATTGCAAATATCATATCCGGCGATATATCAGTTATATCGGTATAATGCGAACTTTTTCAACTTACCTTGTTGCCGACATTGCAAACCTCCTGGGCCTAGAGCATGGAATGCACGCGCACATCTGAATGCGCGCGCATATGTGAATGTGTGCGCACCTCCGAATGCGCGCGCATGCGCAGTACAAAAGAACCCGGCGATATCGATATTGGAAAATTTCCACATCGACGGACCCTAGCGGGGGGCACTGTTGATTTACTGAACAAGTACTTTGCATCTGCCTTCACAAAAGTAGAGGATGCAGCCAATGTCACAGTATCGGAGGAGGGGGTAGAGGAATTGGATAGGATAAGTATAAACAGAGAGAAAGTACTAAAAAGTTTGACGGTGCTCAAAGTAGATAAGTCACCTGGTCCGGATGGGATGGATCCTAGGTTACTGAGGGAGGTAAGGATGGAAATAGCAGAGGCTCTAGCCACAATCTTTCAATCTTCCTTAGACACAGAAGACTGGAAGGTTGCTAATGTTACTGCCCTGGACAAAAAGGGGCAGGAGGACAAACCTGGGAACTACAGGCCAGGCAGCCTAACATCAGTAGTGGGGCTATTTGTAGGACATTACAGTGTGCAAATTTGGCTGTCATATTTGCATCAATCACACAGTTGTGAGAGATTTTGAAGTTCTAGGTCCTTGTGTGAAATGTAAGCTTTATTATTAAGTTGATTACCCGTTGCGTCAAAAATCCCCCTTTTCTCCGTTTTCAATTTCTAAACTTAACTTTAATCTCCTGTTATTTCATTTCTGGCACAACAACAACTTTCATTTGCCTTCAAAATCAGGAAAACTTTAATTAAATGCCGTTTAATTTTAAATTAGTGCCTTTCATGTCAGGAGGACGTCCCAAGACACGGGGCGGTCAAAGATCCGCACTTAAGCTGGTGATAAACGGGCTAAAGTTATAGCTAACAATGGCTTTGAATTATGTGTTAAATTCACTTCTTTTAATAACAATTTCATAAATTTCTTTGAGTCATCAGTTGTGGCACTCAGGCTGGATTATCAGCAAATGAAATGCGTGGATCTGAATATGGCACAATAAAATGATTAATTTTCAGATCTGTAATTGTATATTTTTAATAATTTTAGTTTCTATTTTAATTTCTGATTTCAATGAAAACCTCAACACAAATAAAATAAGTTCTGAAATAAACTGATAAATGACCAATTTGATTTGTGGAATGGTGAAAGGCAAATCTTGCCTTACAAATCTGATCGAATTTTTCAACGATGTAACAGAATGGGTCGATGAGGGCAGCGCAGTTGATGTAGTTTACATGGACTTTCAAAAGGCATTTGACAAAGTGCCGCATAAGAGACTTATTAGGAAAGTAGAGGCCCACGGTGTTAAAGGGACAGTGGCAGCGTGGATCCACAACTGGCTGCGAGACAGAAAGCAGAGAGTTGTGAGCAGCTGCTTTTCAGACTGGAGGGATGTGTGCAGTGGCGCCCCCCAGGGATCAGTTTTGGGACCACTGCTCTTTTTAATATACATTAATGATTTGGATTTGGGTGTAGGGAGTACGGTTTCCAAATTTGCAGATGATAGTAAGTTAGGGAGAATAGTAAATAGTGAGGAGGATAGTAACCATCTGCAAGAGGATAAAGATAAATGGTAAAGTGGGCAGACACATGGCAGATGAAGTTTAATGCAGAGAAGTGTGAGGTGATACACTTTGGGAGAAGAAATGAGGGGAGGCAATATAGGCTAGATAGTACAATTTTAAAGGGTGTGAATGAACAGAGAGACCTGGGGATTTGTGTTAGTGACTCCTTGAAAGTGGCAGGACAGGTAGACAAAGCTGTTGAGATGGCACATAGGATACTAGGCTTTATAAATAGGGGTATAGAATACAAAAGTCAGGAAGTGCTGATTAACCTCTATAAGACTTTGGTTAGGCCTCTGTTGGAGTACTGTGTACAATTCTGGTCACCACACTTTAGGAAGGATATTAAGGCATTGGAAAGGGTGCAGAGGAGATTTACTAGGATGGTACCAGGAATGAGGGACTTCAGCTACGAGGAAAGGCTAGATAGGGTAGGCTTATTCTCTCTAGAACAAAGAAGATTGAGAGGAGACCTAATAGAGGTTTAGAAGATTATGAGAAGTTTCGACAGGGTGAATAGGGAAAGACTGTTTCCACTGGTGGACGAATCAGTGACTTGTGGTCACAGATTTAAAATAGTTTCAAAACGAAGCAGAGGGGAGCTGAGGAGAAATGTTTTCACTCAGTGGGTTGTTCGAATCTGGAATGCATTGCCTGAAAAGGTGGTGGAGGCCGATTCCATAACAGCTTTTAAAAGGGAACTAGATCTTTATTTAGGAAGAGCAGGTCTGTTAGGGAGGAAAGTACAATATGGGGAGAGAGCTGGGTGGTGGGATTGAGTTGTGGGCCAAATGGCCTCCTTTTGTGCTGTATAATTCTATGAACACCGGGAGAGTAGGGACCGTCGATATGCAAATTTTCCGATTTAGATATATCGATGGGCTCATATCGAGATATACCGAAATATCGATATTTTCGGGTTTTTTGTACTGCGCATGTGCGCGCGTTGTGGGGTGCGTGCGCATTCAGAGGTGCGTGCACATTCGGGGCCTATCTCCTCAGGAGGTAAATATCTCTCTCTCTCTGTGTCTCACACTCACTCTCTCCATCTCTGTGTTTTTCTGTCTGTGTCTCTGTGTCTCTCTCCTCTCACACCCATCTCACATCTCACATCTCTATCTATCTATCTGTATATTATCACATCTCCCCATCTCTCACCCCTGTCTCCGCCACCCCCCCCCCCCCCGACGCGTCTCTCCCCCCCCCCCACCCCCCGCCGTCTCTCTCTCGATAAAATTTTCGATATATCGATATTTTATCGATAATTTTCATATCGATATGAAAATTATATCGGGTATAACCGATATATCAATATATCGCCGGACCCTACGGGAGAGTGAATCTCCCTTCGCTTTTTGAATAGTACTGTCGGATCTTTAAAGTCTAATGTTTGAAGGACAGCTACATAAGACAGCCCAATACAGTGCTCTCCCAGGAGGGGAGGGGATCGGGGTGTGAGGAAGGCGGGTTGGCAGAGATCCAGAAAAGGTTGGTGACTGAAAATCTATCAGGCTCTGAGAATATAGACCAGTGGGGTCACAGATGCGATAGTGGAACTATGCTGTGAGAATTGTTGTCAACTGAGGGGTACTCTTATTTCACTAAATTATGGTCATTTGTAGAGTCCTGTAATGCATTGGTTAGAGCACTTGCCTTACAAGCCTCACCTGGGTTCAAATCCAGACAGGGTAAAACCTTGGGCAAGTTTCCTTCCTTCCACACTCTTAATTGGCCCAAATTCCTTCATTTTCCAATCAATCAATCAATCAATCAATCAAAACTTACATTTATATAGCGCCTTTCACGTTGGGAGGACGTCCCAAGGCGCTGTACAGTTAGGGACAAGAGCAGTGGGGGAGGGGTCGGGGCAGGACGAAGATAGAGTAGGAAAATTGACTGTATATTTGTGGCCGAATAGTTTAAGTTCATATAGTTCATATAGTTAAAGTTGAAGATCATCTTGTCTGGATTGTCAAGTCTCTATCCCTATTCAAGCGTTAAAGTTTACAATAATAATAATAATCTTTGCATTTTGATATAGCGCTTTTCACTTCTTCTAGAAGTCTCAATAGTAGTGTCCCACAAACAGTCATAGATTGAAATGACCGATTTTGTTTTGAGGATTGTTATCAGGTGTGTGGAATAAGGAAACTTGCCCAAGGTTTCGACCTGCCTGGAATTGAACCTCAGTCTCTCGCTTGTAAAGCAAGTGCTCTAACCACTGAGCTGCAGGACTCCACTGTATGATTCACTATAATACAATTTACCTTTATATAAAAGTACCTTTCACATCAGGAAAATGTCTCAAAGCTGTTGAACATTACAAAGTCCTCAACTGATTCAAACAAGAGTATTTCATGTGTGTTGGAGATGCCAATACTGCCCTGTGCAGCAGTTTCCTTGGTTTAAACAATAATAATATTCCTTGCATTTGATATAGTGCCATATTAAATCTTCAAGATGACTCAAAGCGCTTCATTGAATATACTGTAAAGTGTATTTTATGGGTGAAAGCAATGAAAATATAACTGAATGCTCTTGAATATTTGTGTATTTTCTATGTTATGTTCTTGGGTCTCTTTTCCAGGGGTTGGGAGCAGGTTGAAGTCAGCTGCAGTCCATACCTCAAAGATACCCCCAACTCACTTTGGTACATTGAGGATCATATTAATGCAAAGTGTAAGTAATCCAATGCAGAGTGCCCTGCTGAAACTGCAACACATTAAATATGGGAGATCTCCTCTCACATAAACCACAGGCGCAGCTGTTGGTATAATCTACTGAACAAGATCAGACACGAAGATACAACAACACCAGCAACAAACAAAAGTACATTTATAGAGTGTCGGGAGGACATCCCAAGATAAACATGTTCAAATCTAAAATGATCTTTCTGTAGGATATTATTTCTGAAATTCAATATTTGTTTTGATTTACGGACAAATCTGCTTTCAGCAACCACTGGGACTAGAGCAAAGGGTGGCCTCTGGGTATGGGTTAGTTGCTTACAGAGCACATACTTACTTCAGTTACTTACCCCTTATTTAAACTACAATTTTAGTTAATAACATGCATTTTCTGCACCAATTAATATTGTTATTGTTTGCCAACATCACAGACAGTATATGGTAATATTACACGGGGCAAGATTCTAATTTTACACTCGCAAACTCACTCCTCATTTCTCAGATTCCACTTTCTCTCATTTGCAAATGAAATGAAATCCTGATGTAAATTTCCAGCGCTTCCCTGGACCCATATTAAATCATTTCCCAATAGATTCTATATGTGGGCTTGTAGAAATTGGTTCTACATCACTGATAAGTAATAATAAGTTCACTTTAATTCACTTCGATCTGGCCGCTGATAAAAAAAAGGAATCATTTGCACCCAGACAAGGCTAAAAAAGAGTGGCACTTGCATTAGTTAGACTGATGGTTACTGAATACAGATGGTTTATTATGGAAAATTGAATGGGACTACAGGAGGGTGGTTGTTGACACTAGGTATTTGCTCCGTAGAGGTGATTGCTTTAATAATTTCATTGTATTGTAAATTGCTAGATGTAAGTGTGTTTGTCACCCGGTGGCTAATAGAGATTTTCCTTTCCCAGTACCGAACATCAGCCTGGAAGTGCTCAAACCCTCCTTTTCAGAGATACTAATGGAGTCTCATATCGTCATGATCCGGGTCAGTCAATCCGTCCCTTGTGTTATTTGCCACCAAGGCTGTCAAAGCGGTGGGACGCTGCTGCGTTTCACCCACAAATATTCAGTCAATTCACTTTACAGTATATTCTGTGAAGTGCTTGGAGATATCGATAAGATGTGAAAAGCCGCCATATCAAATGCCAGAATTATTATTATTACTGGATCAATATCTGACTCTGCAATATTGTACAATAGCTACTCCAGTGAACTCCATAGGAAATATTACAATTTAATTGTGTTTACAAATAGAAATTACTTTATAAAAACTAAAATAGTCTTAGAAAATATAATTATTTGCATAAATAACAAAATAGATAACAGAAATCCTGTGGGTATGGTTTATAAGCAGATAAATAAACTATTGAGGAAGGTGGCAGCTGTAGTTAAATGCTCAAATATGTAAAGTGACGTATTTTGGTAGGAATAATAATAATCCTTGCATTTCATTGTATTTTCACAGAATATACTGTAAAGTGAATTGGCTGTATATGTGGATGAAATGCGGCAGCTAATTGCTCACAGCAGAGTCCCACAAACCATCATGAATTGAATTGACCAATTTATTTATTTTTGTGAGGGATTATTATCAGGCGTGTGGAGTGAGGAAACTTGCCCATGGTTTCGACCTGCCTGGAGTTGAACCCAGGTCTCTCGCTGTAAGGTGAGTGCTCACCTTACAGAGTGAGCACTATGCTGCAGGACTCAAGAATGGAAAAGGAAATGCATTTTAAATGAAATAGAAGAATACAGAGAGCTTGGTGTACAGATCTTTAAAGCTGATCGAAACCTTGAACCATCATGCCCCATACTCTGGTGGTCACTCCTCAAATCACTTTGCCTTTTTAGCTCATGTTGATTATTGAGAGATTAATATTTCTATCTTTTAATATTTCTAACAGAGTAACAGTGGGCTGAAACCAAAGGACAATGAAGTCACTTCCAAACCCTGGCACTGGCCAATTAATTATCAGGTAATGGTTTGTATTCATCTCGGGCACAGCTGCTCATCTATTAACAGATGTTTGTTAAGAAACTCGTTTGAGGTCATTTCTCTGAATATATCTGATTCTGTGAATTATTTAGAGGTTTATTTGGAAGCTATTAGAAACATCTGGGAATTTCAAGTGTTATTTACTGATAACAATTTCATTCCTGCATGTTCCCTGAACATTTTATTGGCAAATGTAAGGTATAATAATCCCTGCATTTGATATATCACCTTATCACATCTTTGAGACATCACAAAGCACTTCACAGAATATACTGTAAAGTAAACTGAGTATATATTTTATAAGTGAAACGTAAACTAAATACATATGTAAAGTGCGTCTTGGCTCAGACTATCATTGTCAACAGTGACTGTCTAAGGTCACGTTCGAAAATGAGTGTTTGGTCAGCCGAGTGATTGACACATTACACATGGCAGATAACATTTATGCAGAGAATTGTGATGTGATGCTTTTTGGGAGGAAGAATGATTTTAAAGGGGATACAAGAACAGGGAGACCTGGGGATTCACATATAAGGTATAAATCTTTGAAAGTGGCAGAACAATTTAATAACTTGGGACATCCTCCCGACATGAAAGGTGCTATACAAATGTAATTTTGAATTGTAATAGGTGCTCTTTTTGAAATAAATAAGGGACTTGGATATACGAGCAACATTTTGAAGTTTGCAGATAACACAAAACAGTTTCAAAGGGGGTTCAGAAGCAAAGAGACCTGGGGGCTCACACTCACAGGTCTTTGAAGGCAGCAGGACTGGTTGATAGAGATGTTAAAAAAGACTATAGGATCCTTGGCTTTATAAGTAGAGGCACAGAGTACACACAACAACCAAATTACACTAATAGAGCGCCTTTCACGTCGAGAGGACGTCCCAAAGCGTGGAACAGTCAGGACGGGACCCGAGCAGGGGAGAGGGGCAGGGTAGGGGGAGGTCTAGACGTCTCAAAGCACTTCACAGAATATACTGTAAAGTGAATTGACTGTTTATTTGTAGGCGAAACGCGGCAGCTAATTGCGCACAGCACAAAAGCAAGGAAGTCCTACTAAACCTTTGTAAGTCACTGGTTAGGCCTCAGCTTGAGGATTCTGTCCAATTCTAGGCACCACGCTGTAGGAATGATATCAAAGCCTTGGAAATGGTGCAGAGATTTACCAGAATAATAATATTAATACTTGCATTTGATATAATGCTTTTCACATCTTCTAGATGTCTCTTAAGTGCTTCACAGAATATACCATAAAGTGAATTGAGTGTATATTTGTGGGTTGCCGCCAATTGAGCACAGCAGCGTCCCCACATACAGTCATGGATTGAAATGACCAATTATTATTTTTTGGGTGATTATTATTAGGCGTGTCTGAGAGAGAGGTAGGAATGGGGGATTGAGCACATGAGAGAGACTATGTGAGAGTGTTTGAGAGAGAGAGATTGAGACAGAGCAAGAGTGTGATGGGGGGAGGGAGTGAATGGGAGGGAGGGATGGAGGCAGGGAGAGCATGGCAATTCCTACCTACTGCAGCGGAGCCAGTGGTTGGTAAGAGACGTGCTTGCCTTCCTGACAGACTGCAGCATGCTGTCAACTCCCCAACTCCCAGCTCCTGGCGCTGTCCTGGGAGGAAGTTCACCAGGGAGGGAGGGAGGGAAGGAGGGATGATATCTGCGAGCCGCATATTGGACCACGCTAGCTCACAATATACAGATTCTTTATGTATCTAATCCCATATGATTATTTTTGGAATCACCAACATAGAAGTAGTCTCTTTTTGGTTTATTCTTTCTTCTGTAAAAACTAGAATTAATTATTGCTTTCAGATGTTTTAGAGCTCCAGCTTGTCTGGACTATTTGAGAGTCCAGTGATTTCAGTCTGTGTGAGACTCTGAACAGTTTAGAGATGTAGTTATATGTCTGACCCCATCACCCAAACATGTTGTTGGTCTTTGGGGAAAAGCCACAATCTGCCAGGGATTTCATTGGATTTCCCAAAAATGTCAATGGCACAAAAATAGATGGCAAAGAGAACATCAGATCATCAAAGGTCTATTTGGAAAAGAATGTGGAGGAATTGAGGAAATGTAAGTAAAGTGAACTTCAGTCAATATTTAATTACTGGAAGTCTCAATTACCCCCTTCACTCCCCTTCAATGAAACCCTCTAGAAAAGCTTTTTTGATCAATTTCCTGAAACCTTTCTACACTGTTTAGCAGTGCACATGATTTTTAAGAAGTGCTTTGCAAAGTTATTTACATAAAATGTACTCTATGCAATACAAATACAATTTATACTGACATAATGCCTTTCACATCAAGAGGGCATCCCAAAGCACGTGGGACGTGAGGAGGTGAGAAAGGTTAGGATGACAAAGCACGGTCAAATAGGTAGGTTTGAGGCATACTTGAAAGAGGGTCACTGGGAATAAAGTTCCAGAGCACAGGTGCCATGTGGCTGAAAGGCACCAGCCTTAGGTTCATTTGGTACCTGAATGGTACCAAATGGAATTTACTTTTGAGGACAGAGAAGCTGGGAGGGTCTTGATTAGAGCAAAGAGGGTTAAAATTGAAGGCAAGATTTAATAGAGAGTGTCAAAATTATGAGGGGATTTGATAGATAGGAAGAAACTGTTGGGTGGGTCAGTAACCAGGACGCATAGATTCAAGATAAATGATAAATTTTGTCCACAAAAATAGTCAATTCACTTTGCAATATATTCTGCGAAGCGCTTTGAGATGCTTAGAAGACATGAAATGCGCTATATCAAATGCAAGGATTATTATAATTAAATGTCAAAAGAATTAGAGGGGAAGTTAAATGAATTATTAATACACAGAAAGTTATGGTTTGGAATGCACTGTCTGAAATAGCAGTGGAAACAGATTGATTAACAACTCTCAAAAATTTATTGGATAGGTACTTGAAGAGGAGAAAAGTTGCAAGGTTATGGAAAAAGAGCAGGGGAATAGGGCTGATTGGTTAGCTCTTCCAAAGAGCTGACACAGATGGGCCGAATGGCCTTCTGAGCTGTAATATTCTGTGATTCTAACACACTTTAGAAAGGAGAGACTTGGAGAGAACCTGAGATTGTTCTCTTTAGAGCAGAAATAATTGTTGTGAGATTTGCTATAGATGCTCAAAATTATGAGGTGTTTGATAAGAGTAAATAAGGAGAAACTGGTGGGTTGATACTGCTGTGCAAAATTACCTCCCGCAGAGCTGCCGACCAGTATGTTTTTGCCGTAATTAGTGCGGTAAATTGCAGTACCATTTTTCTTGGTAAAATATGTTTTTTGGAAAACCCAAATATGTTCCATAGTATAGTCGGGGCCGTTGATATGGAAATGTTCCGATATTGATAGGCTCACATCGATATATACCGATAGATCGATATTTTGGGGTTTTATACTGCATGTGCACACATTCGGGGCGTGAGCATTCCAAGCTCTAGGCCCAGGAGGTTGCAATGCCGGCGACAAGATAAGCTTGAAAAGATGGCATTATACCCATAATACCGATATATCACTGGAAACGATATACCGATATTTACGATATACACATATATTTTTTAATACCGAATTTTTCGATATATTTTAAATTCCGATATCGGCATATCAATATGAAAATTATATCGATATAACCGAGTTATGGATATATCACCAGACCCTAGTACAGACAGACAGAGCTGCCAACACTGAACCTTACAGGGAGAGGTTTCCTGGAAGTAAAGTGTTAATGGAGATAGTCATGTGCAGAGATTGACAAATGAAATCTTGTCATTCTGGTCACGTGCTTAGCAACAGCCCTTGGTTACACTGAGTGACAGAAATATGAAAATGATGTCATCTTCAACGGCACTTTTCATTGGCTTTCACATTAGGGCCCCCCC
>JAYJKW010000497.1:0-162742 GCA_035084275.1 Hydrolagus colliei | reverse complement strand
GGGACATGACAAGGGGGTGAGGGGGTGGGTGAAGCGGAGGCTGGGGGTGAATCCCTCTCTCTGTCACGGGAGTGGTGGGGAGGGGGCACACACGTTGACATAGACACACACACACATAGATAGATAGACACACACACATAGATAGGCAGACACATAGACACACACACATAGATAGGCAGACACACAGACACACACACATAGATAGGCAGACACATAGACACACACACATAGATAGGCAGACACACAGACACACACACATAGATAGGCAGACACATAGACACACACACATAGATAGGCAGACACATAGACACACACATAGACAGACATATAGACACACACACACAGACAGGCATATAGACACATAGACACACACACAGACACACAAACACATAGACAGACAGACATATAGACACACGCACATAGACAGACACATAGACACACACACAGAGATAGACACACACAAATACACAGACACACAGATAGACATACACACAGATAGACGCAAATGCACACAGGCACACACAGACAGACAGACAGACAGAAACCCGCATACACAGAGACACATACACACACACACACAGACACAGACACACACACAAACACACACACGAACACAGACACACAAACACACACACAAACAGACACACACACACACAAACACAGACACACAAACACAGACACACACACACACAAACACACACACACACAAACACAGACACAAACACAGACACAGACACACAAACACAGACACACACACAAACACACACAAACACACACAAACACACACACAAACACAGACACAAACACAAACACAGACACAAACACAGACACACACACAAACAGACACAAACACACACACAAACACAGACACACACACACACAAACACAAACACACACACAAACACAGACACACAAAGTTCCCCCACCCCCTGACATTGTCAGTGTGATTTCTCACCCAGACTCCAGCCCCCCCCCCCCCCTCTGTCTGTCTCTCTGTGTCTCTCTGTCTCTCTCCACCTCCTCCTTCCTGCTTCACACACTGACTGAGGAGTGAGGGGGGGGGGGTTGCAGGACAGCAATACACCTCCCTCTGGCCCCACAGTCACTGTCTCTCTCCACACACAGCGCCCCTTGTGACCGACATGGGTTCACTGCACCTCTCTCCCCACCCCCCCCACCCCCCCCCACACACACACACAGAGCTCCCTCTCTCTGCTGCAAAAACCCTCATCATCATCATAACATTGCAGCATTAACATTAATAAGTCTTCTTCTTCTTCTTCCAGACGTCTCGAAGCGTCTCTCTTTCATTTACGTGTCTCTTGGAGTTCGAGGTCGCGCTTTTCACGCCCCCGAGAACGTCCCAAAGCGCTTCGCAGGATGTACACCGTCAAAGCGAACCGACCGTCTTATCCCGTGGGCGAAACGCGGGCAGCCGATTGCGCACAGCAGCGTCGTCGTCGTCGTCGTCTCCCCCCCCCCACCCATCCATGGGTTGAATTGACCACACGATTATTGTACGCAACCCGTCATAATGCGTGCGTTTGATACAGCAGCTTATCGGGTCATTGAGACGTCTCGAAACACTTCACTCTCTGACAGTAACTGACACACGGGGGGGAACGCCGCTGTGCGCAATTGGCTGCCGCGTTTCGCCCACAAAATAACGCAGTCAATCCACTCCAGAGTATATTCTGGTGATGCGCTTTGAGATGTCTCAACCATAAAAAGCTGCATCAAATGAGGGGGGGGGATTATTGTTTGGTAATATTCATTGCTGCAGTAGTTAAACAAGCTCACCTCAGCCTGGCCCAACTCCCAGAGCAAATTGAATCTGGATGTAGTGGAGTTTAAGTGAGAGCAACTTGGTCGCCGATGAGAAGGGGAATGAACGCCAGGTTTCCACGACAGAGGAACCGCGTGGCATATTAATAGGAGGCTTTCACATTCCTTCCTAACGATTCGTTCCGAGTCGTGTTGCGAGGGTTGTGAGATGAGATCGATGTGTCTGATCGTATTGGCTTTGCATTCCAGGATTACTGTACCTCCCAAAATATCAGGTTGCGAGAAAAATCATGTTGAAAGCTCACTCGCAAACCTCAAGCAATCACAGATCAGCTGGGAGGGTGAGGTCAGTGAGACTGATTAAACCACAATGATTCAAACCCCCCCCCCCCCCCCCGGCCGCAAAATAAGCTGACTCACCAAACTGCAAACAGGGAGGCAGAGTTGTATGACCTCCTGGTTATTTAACCAGAACACGTTAAAATTAGACCACAATGATCACTATACGTACAGAATGGCCTCAGTTTCGCACTCGGTCACCGGTTTTATGATCCAATTAACGGTGGCTTTTACGACGGGATTTTTTTTTGTGTGTGGGGGTGAAATTCCAAACCGTCGGGATTGAACGCAAACTGTCGAGAATTTGAGAACGTCGCTAAACGGATTGCTTTTTTGCACGAGAAAATCGAATCGATGGGAGTGTCTCGGGAACACGGTTTTGCGACCGCGAGCCGAGCGAGCGAAAAGATAAGACAAGGTTTGCGCCTCGTTAAAACACGCCTGAGAAAATGTTCCTGATTAATGAATCATCGGGGGAATTGGCAGCGGGGTAGATTTCAGTTATTCTGTAACTACTGTGCTGTCCTGATCTATAACACAACAGGTTTATCAACTCTGTGCTGTTTGTTCGAATTCAGTCTCATTCACTGAATTCTTTAGCAGAATCAACAGTGGTTCGCAATCTACTAGAAGCCCTCCCAAAACAAAGCAAAGTCCTCAGGTGAACAGTGTTCACCGAAACTTTGACGTAATGGTGCAAGATAAAGGCAATAGCTTTGCAATTAACATAAGCTATGTCTCCAGCAATGATAATAATTCTATTTGATACAGTGCCTTGTCTTGTCAAAGTAGATTGACTGTGTATTTTGTAGGAGTAAGGGAACGATTACAGTAATACGTAGGACAGGGGTGTCTCGACAGTCTATTTAAGTCTGTCTTAGAGAGAGAAGAAAACATGGAGGTGAATTCAAACCAGCTGCCAACCCGCTTTTTTTTTGGTGTATGCGGAATAACAGTGAAAGTGCAATTGAATTGTTGGCCCATACAATCTCAATCATAAAATGTGGGGGATATAATCAAAGACTTCCGTCTCCTCCCACCGAAGTTTCACAACACTTATTGCTGGGAATGCAATCAGCAGTCACAGAGAAGTGAGAGTAGGGTCAGTTCTCTTATTGGAACAGATTTGAGATGTCAAAGAACCCTTCTTAATAGAACTGAACAGGGAAATTCAACCATCAAACATACTCCAGTCTGCTAAATCGAAGGTAAGTTTCAAATCAAAGCATTTGGAATTTTATTGTGGCTGAAACTTCACGAGGACTATGTGGGGGAAAGAGTTTGCGTGGGAATAATATAATAGCAATCATTGCATTTGATATAGCACTTTCCATCTCTTCTAGATGTCTCAAAGCGCTTCACGGAATAGACCGTAAAGTGTACTGACTGTATGCATGTGGGTGAAACGTGGCAGCCGATCGCGCATAGCAGTGTCCTCCACAAATAGTAATGGATTGAGCGATCAAATTCTCAAGTTTTTTTGAGGGATTGTTATTAGGCGTGTGGCGTAAGGAAACTTGCTCGTGGGTTCGATTTGATTTGGAATCAAACCAAGTTCTGTCGGCTGGAGCTAAAGGACTCCATACATACCTCGTTCTTTAAATGTAATATATCACTGAGGAAAGCAGGTAAATTAGAACATAGACTACCTCTTTGTGGAGCTCTGAAGCTCAGTGGTTAGAGCACTTGCCTTACAAGCGTGAGAATCTGTTTTTTCAAAATTAGGCAAGTCAGGGCTAAACCTTAGGCAAGTTTCCTTACTGCGCGCACCTAATAATAATCCTCCCAAACAAAACAGAAATAAAATTGGTCATTTCAATGCACGACTGATGGTGGGGGAACGCTGCTGTGCGCAATTGGCTGCGGCGTTTCGCCCACAAATATACAATCAGTTAACTTTACAGTATATTCTGTGAAGCGCTTTGAGACGTCTGGAAGACGGGATAAGGCGCTATATCAAATGCAAGGATATTGTTATTTTTATTAAGAGGATGGGGATGTGATTCAAACTGTATCTTTTGGTAGATGCCTCTGACCAAAATGTCTAGTGGCTTCCATCCTCTACATTTCATAGTAGAGTTGATACACTGGTCAAACAGCTCAGAATCAGAGCAATTGGGCATTTTTCTGAGTGTAACTGATTGAGAACAAAATCTTTGCTCCAGAACAGAGAGACAGAGAGAGAGGGAGAGAGATAGCACACTGACTTTCTCTACCGTGTTAATCATCCATGTGAACTCTTTGCAGTATAGTTTGCTTTTTATCCGTTTGTTGTTACTTAACATGTTAAGGGTGAGAAACTAGAACATATATCCAGGCTAGTAAAGTACAAATGGAAGAAAAAACAACTGAGAGTGAAAATGTGACTGATTGATATAAATACATCACTTAAATGACAGCATGGAACGTACTGTACTACAGAACTGCAGTTGTGGAAATCTCCAATTTACCCAAACATATGGGATTAACTATGAACAGAAGCTCATCTATTCAAGCAAAGAATGGACCATTCGTATCTGGGATCAGCGGCTCTCAAACTCAAAGCATTTTTGACACAGCGCTTTTCACATCTTCTAGACGTCTCAAAGCGTTTCACAGAATATCCCGTGAAGTGAATTGACTGTGTAACTGTGGGCGAAACACGGCAGCCAATTGCGCACAGCAGCGTTCCCGCAAACAGTCGTGGAGTGAAATGACCAATTTTTATTACTGTGTACTTTTTGGGGAGCGATTATTATTAGGCGGGTGGAGTAAGGAAACTTACCCAAGATTTCACCCTGACCTGCCTGGATTCAAAAAAACAGGTCTCACGCTTGTAAGGCGAGTGCTCAGACCTCTGAGTTGCAGGACTCCTATTCCTATGAATGGACATCTATTTGTCAGCAACTATAACATTGGACTAAGCGTTTTGGGTCGTGAAAGGCCCTCTATCAATGTAATTTTGCTGTTTGTTGTATGTATGTAAACTCCTCAAACCAGTTCAGCAAAGCGAAACTAACTGAAGATAGAATCGTGTACTTGTAAAAACTAACCTTTGATTTATTACTGGCTCCTGAAGGGTGTAGGGAGACAAGATTAGCAAGTTTTGAAGTGTCATTAACCTCTTGGTTACAACTGACTTGGGTCACGTTCTTGACTTTGCTCATATTCATTTTGATTGATGTATTTGTCCTCTGTATTGGCAGGGCTTGGCACAGGAAACTTAGCTTTTAACGACATGCTCTAACCCCTTACCAACCTGCCCGCCCCCTCCGCTCAGCGGGCTCCAGTCTGCTCCCCGCCCCACCCGCCCCACCATCGGTGGGCGAGCCTTCGGGCACTCTGCACCCAACCTCTGGAATTCCATCCCGCAATCCCTCCGCCTCTCCCCCTCCGTCTCCCCCTCCCACCCCACCAACTCCCTAGCCTCCTTCAAGTCCTGCCTCGAGACCCTCCTCTTCAACCGTATCATCCATGACCCCCGCTTCCCTCCAACCTCCCTGATCCCGACCCCAGCTCGGGTCTAAAACACTGAGTACAGAGCGCCTTTGGTGGTCCTCCTGACGTGAAAGGCGCTAACGCAAATGTAATTTTGTTATTGTTGTTGCCACTCCGAACTGCACACAGAAAGCTTGCATTACGGTGTCTCACTTGCAATATTTCTTAGCAAAATTCCAGAATATAGGATCCGTTTAGACGTTGCTTTGACCCACGGGAATGCATTGCCACCGTGTTGGTGTTATAATGTCACAAAAGAACATTGGATTTGAATGGAATGAACTCCGATTTGCAAACACACATTATGTTGAAGCATCTCAAAGAGTTTCACGGAAATTATGGATCTCTTTGAGATAATAGTAATAATAATAATCCTTGTATTGGATATCTCGCCTTACGCTGTTGGCGTTGTTGTTATTACATCCTCAAGACATCGCAATGCCCTTTCATAGGGGATACCCTAAAGTGAATTGACCGAGGTGCTTAACGTGAATAAAACATTACAGGTTGCCACAAAATAGTTCAATCATTTAAATGTAAAAGTTCATTAATCCGCTGCAGTGACGTTTGCTGGGCATTTTGCAGGCTGAAAAGTTCCACAGCAACCCGGAGGCGAATGACCATTTGGGAGTTTTTGCTGGTTAGGACGTGGGAGTGATTTTCTCTTCCCCTTTTCAAGTAGTGGGAACGGTAATTTCACAGTCATTGATCTCAGACACCGAGTCCATCCTTTCAGATCCAAACAAAGATGTTTGACTGGTGACAAAACCAGAGATTTATAATAATAATAATAATAAGAAGAAGAATCCTTGCATTTGATATAGCGCTTTTCGCATCTTATCGGCCTCTCAAAGCGCTTCACAGAATATACTGTAAGGTGAATTGACTGTATATTTGTGGACGAAACGCTGCAACCAATTGCGCACAGCAGCGTCCCCCACAAACAGTCCTGGATTGAAATTGACCAATTTTTATTATTGTGGTTTTTTTGGAGGGATTATTATTAGGCGCGCGCGTGTGTGTGTGCATGCGCGCGTGTGTGTGTGTGTGGAGTAAGGAAACTTGCCCAAGGTTTCGTCCTGATCTGCCTGGATTCGAACACAGGTCTCATGCTTATAAGGCGAGCGCTCTAACCACTGAGCCACAGGAGCTATTTGGCTCTTTTCTGAAGGAAGCGCTATGACGAATACAGGGGGATTTCTGTGAGTCAAGGTAACACTTCTGTCTAACACTCTGGAATTTTGTTAGGAAATATTGCAAGTTAACCCCCCACTATACATATTTTCATGTGCAAACTTTAGACTGACGATTGTTTTGTTTTCAATGTGTTTACCAAAAGGCTGGAATTTTCATCAACTCTTACAATAGTTAGTGGCTTAAATTTACTCAAGGGGGGTTACCGTTTAAGTGATCAGATTTACAGATTATTTAGGGATACATTTACCAAACCTTTGTTAAATAGAATGGAATCAATTTAAATGGGGGCGATGTGGGTGGAGCGGAGCGGAGGACTGAAAGTGTCATTTTTCTTTTCTTCCCCTCCAGGTCTCTTGTTCAATTGAATACTCACATCCTCCACCATTGATGAGAAATGTACAGATTCGGAAGTTACCCCTGTTTGTGGCTCATTCTAGGTGTCTTGATGGAAGGTAAGTGAATCGGAGGAACAGGGAATATATATAATATATATAGTTCACTCTCCGTCCCTTCACTGCCCTCCCCTCGAAATATATATTTAAACCTTGATTAGATTAGTTGGATAGATATTGAGATGCAGTCTGATGCAAGGCAGGTCATGATAATAAGGGAGCGCGGTGACTCACTGAATTATTCCCCCCAAAAAAGGATGTCTTATTCCAAAATGACTCACCAGAAATGGCCATAAAATTGGGGTTAGGGTTGGGATGAGGGAGGGCAGAGAGGTAGGAGGTTCGACTGAAGATACGGTCGAAGAGGAGGGTCTTGAGAGACCGGTTTTGAAGGAGGCGAGGGAGGGAGGGAGGGAGTGAGGCGAAGGGATTGTGGGATTGGCGTTCTGAAGTGTAGAGTGAAGGCTCGGCAGCCGATGGTAGGGCGGGTCGGGCGGGAGACATGTACCCGTCGAAGATATAAAAATAACAGGTCAAGAGAGATTCTGTATTTTCAAGACATTATACCAGGTGAAAGGAATAATTTGTACATTGTTGTAGGCGCTGTCGCCTAACAGAAGATAAGCGGAAGTGAAGGACTGATCACTGGGTAATTATCGTTAGGTGTTTTTTCCCTGCCCTCCCCCCTCATTTTCGTCTCACTCAACAGGAATCACAGCAAAGGCATCAGCTGGAATTTCAAGAGCTTCAACCACTCCAGCCAAGCAAGGAGCGGGAGAGATCAAAGCTGCAGAGCATCGACAGCACTGTACGTGTGGTAACCTTTACACATGGATGAGAATCCTCCCTCCCGATTGCCCATGCCTGACTACGGGAGTCTGAGCCAGTAGCTCAGTAGTTAGAGCGAGCGAGAGACCCGGGTTTGATTCCAGGCAGGTTACGGGGGAAACCTTGGGCAAGTTTCCTTACTCCACACACACACACACACATACACACACACACACATACACACACACGCGCCTGATAATAATCCCTCAGAAAAAAAAACAATAATAATTTGGTCACTCAGTCCACGACTGTTTGTGGGGGACGCTGCTGCGCGAAATTGTCTGCGGCGTTTCGCCCACAAAATATACTGTCAATTCACTTTACAGCGCATTCCGTGAAGCGCTTTGAGACGGCTGGAGGATGCGATAAAGTGCTACATCAAATGCAAGGATTATTATTATAGTATTATTGTTATTCTTGCTGCCATCTCCTTCAATCAAATGCTGCAATACCATCTTAGCCAGGAGGGGACTCCCACACATTGGTGATAAGCCCAACAGACTGGGGGCTGAGTCCATGCTGCCTGATTCTGGCTGACAGTAAATCAAACCACCTTGGTTTTACCTCAGAGTGTCGGGAGGGGAGGGAAGTGGAGGAGAATGAACTAACCACGAGGTGGAGAATAACTCAACACATTTTCTTTTAATTTTGGCTGCCGCGTTTCGCCCACACACACACGTATATATATATGTGTATATATATATATATATAGTCAATTCATTTTACGGTGTATTCTGTGAAGGCTTCGAGACGTCTAGAAGACGTGAACAGCACGATATCAAATGCAATGATTATTATTATTTTTATTATTCATTATATATCTTTACATTGCACATTTCTCGTGATCAGACATTTGAGAAATGTAGTCAGGTTTAGGTCACTGGCCTGTGCTCTGAATAGCTGTCCTCTTGAGCAGTTTGCCAGACCCCTTTTCCGCAAATATTCAAGCTACTAAAATTCCCCTTTTCTTTTTTATTGCAGCCGGTCCGTGGAATTATTCCATGTTAGCGATTTCTCTCGTGGTCCTGATCTTTGGCTTTGGGATTCTGGCTGTAAGCCAGCGGGCAAAAATGTAAGTCAAATCGAGCCTTTTATTCCTTGAAATGCCTCAAAACGGTCTATAATCGGGTTGACTGGACATGTCAAAGTTATCAGTCTTGACAGTAGCAATTTAGCAGGTTAACTTATTCTGAAGTTATTATTGAATTATTAATTATGATAACTCAATAAGGAGTTGGTAAGGAACTTTGCACTTTTCCTAATTGAATTCAGTGGGAGTTCATTCTGAGTGGAGGGCACCAGTTTTGTTTCCATCAAGCAGAAGGGGAATTGTTATTATTTCTCCCCCCCACCCCACCCCACCCCAACCCCACCCCAACCCCACCCTACCCTACTCTACCCCACCTCCCGCATTGCAATCACCATTTTCCTTCTCGAACAGAGAGGAGGCCTTTGAGTTCACTGTCGCATGTTGTTATTATAGGAGGAGGAAGATCAAGAGACCACAGGCAGCAAATACCGACAACGTTACAAATGTCGAGGCCACTCCACGTGGCGTGAAACGTTATTTTTCAGAAGACGAGCCTGCGGAGGTGGACTTGATGCTGCCGACAAGGCAAACGTCTGTCCCTCAGATCCGCACTCCTCCTGACAGCGTCCCACTCAAACCCGGAGAGATACAGATCCGCTGGATAAACGGAGATATCGGTGCCATTTTGCTACACGCAAAGGAAGACACGGTGTAAAACTACCCCTTTTCTGCCCCCGCCCACCCCTCTCCAGCTCTCCCCCCCCCCCCCCCCACACCCCACTCCACTAGCCCCCCCCCCCCCCCCCCACCCCATCACACGATGCAAATAGACTTGTAGAATTTCGTTTCAAAATATTTAAATATATACCTTTTCCAAAACCGTTTTTACAGGCTAAATTACACAATTGATTTAGTGTTCGCATACAGGTTAAGCACTAGGCTGTTGCATTTTATATAGAGAATGACAAAGTGTGAAAAGGGACCAGCTTTCTTTATCATCACAAATACTGACTGGCTACTTTTCATTTTATTTACAGATTTAAAAAAAAAAAAAAATGAAAATGACTAAAGTTAAAATTGATATAAGGCAGGCAGAGCGAGAATAGGGATGGGTACATTGAGGGGAAATAAAATAAGATGGACATTCTGGGAAGGTTTGGCTGAGGAAAGGAAAATTACAAGTTGGGTCAGTCTGTGCTGACAACAAGGCTGTAAAATAACAGAGTTCTGAGATCAAGTCACCTACGAACGCTGTGTGAACGGCCAAACGCTGTATAATGTGAAACAATTTAAAGTGGGGACAGGAAAAATAAATGATTGATAGGAAGCAAAATCTACTTTGACTCTGGCTTGCCTTTCAGTTAATGTCAGGAGTTGCTATAACTAGCCATTTGTTAGTTCTGTTGCCCACCACCGCTATTAATAAATATTACTGTAATGTATTGTATATAATATATATAAATATCATTGAGAGATTGATACAAACTTAAACCAAGACTGTTTAACTAAATCAGCAGGTAAAAGTTACATAAATAGGTAGCAAAATTGTAGTACATAATAGATTAAAAACTAAAACGAATTGCGTTATCGACATCCTTTGAGCCGTGCAAGGACAAAATTAGAGAGAGAATCAACATTGATTTTGGAGTAAAATGTAAACAATGTAAATGTAGAACAGACCAGTGGATCCAATGAACATGTTTCTAACGTATAAAAATCTTGGAAAGAGACGATATCTAGAGCTGTCTCCAGTTATATGAAAATGTTTCCTTCCTTTGCTTTCTTACTTACGATGGTGGGGGGTGGGGAGGAGAGGGGGGGGGGGTGGGGGGGTGGATGGATGGGGGAATGTTGTACATGAATCAGTTCCTAAAAGTGGCGAGTGAAATACAGAAAGAATAAATCACAAACTACATTAGAAGCAACGTTACTTCAGACGTTTATTGCATCAATATTATTTTTCAAGCACAAAATAACCAATTGATTTTTCCCCCCTGCCTCCCAAAAAATCTCCTTTGATGCAGTGAGAGATCCGAGGAGACTGTGGAATTGTCGATTTTTTTTCCTTAAAAAACACAGAGGGCGGCTGGCCATTCAGACTATCATCTGTAAACCATTTGCTCGCTTTGAAAGCAAAACCAAAAATGTCTGGGAGAGATAAGCAGCCCGTGTTTTCAAAACAACGGCACAAAAATGACAACAGAAAATAAGTTAGGCTTCACTAGTGAGCGAGACCCGCCTGGATTCGTGTTGGAAATAATCCCATCCCGAAAAAATGTGCTCATTCAATCCACGCCTGTTTGTGGGGGACGCTGCTGTGCGCGATTGGCTGCCGCGTTTCGCCCGCAAATGCACAGAGCAGTTGACTCACTTTACAGTACTGTGTATTCTGTGAAGTGCTTTGAGATGCCGGAACTGTGCGATAAGGTACTGTACCTAATGCAAGGGTTATAATTATTATTAGGAAATAAGTGATTTGGTTAAACATTGACAAACGGCTGATCTATTGGTTATTTTTGTACTATTAAGAGAGAGTGATTGATACCGGGATCCCTTTACTAACTGAGGCAGTGGGCTCAGCAACCTTGTAGGTCAGCCTAGGGCACGATAAAGCTCTCGTACTTGAACACCAAGTCTCAGAGTCTCGGTGCGCTGGTGTGAACGCCTCTCTTTGCCCAACGCACCTTTGGACGCGGTTTGTGGCAACCCAGAGATCGGGTTGTCGCAGGGACTAAAAGTGGAGCTTTGTTCACGCGGTATTTGTTTCCCCCCAATAAAAATCGATCACTCACTCCACGGCTGTCTGTGAGACACTGATGCATAAAATACCCAGTCGAGCCACTTCACTGTGTATTCCTATGAAGCGCTTTGGGACGTCTCTGCGACGTGATAAGGTGCCAATATCAAATATTATCATAATTAAGAAAAATCTATCGGCCAGGTTTGAGCCTGGCCACAGCCCCACAGGTCCTGTCTATCAGTAAAACCCCAGCCTCCGCGCAAATCGTGACCCGAGCAATAATTTATCCATCCGACCCTCTGTCAAAATCCTCGTCCTCACCTTCGCTTGATGTCACCGAGAGAGAGAGAGAGAGAGAGAGAGAGAGAGTATGTAGCTCGGGTCCGAGTTCCTGACTGTCCAGCGCCTTGCGACGTCCTCCCGACGCGAAAGGTCAAAGTTTGAGACCTTTAAAATATTTTAAAGCCTTTCAGTAGGGTCAGCGTGGGAGTCCTCCGCTTGCTTTGAGCCCTCGCCGTCTTCACGGTGACCAGCTTGGCCGAGGTGATGGTGGGCACCTCCTTGTAGACAGCGGTGGACAGTCCGTGGAAGCCAAACGTGGGCGGCTGGTGTTTGAGGGACTGGGCGTAGGCCGGCGGGTGAGCGATGCTCAAGGCCGGCTTCTCCTCGGAGATAAAGAGAGGCCTGACGGGAAAGTGGCGCTCGGAAGCGCGTCTCGCCTCACGTATCGCTTCGTGGAACACGCGTCGGACGAGCTCGAAGTCGAGGCAGGCGGATACCTCGTAAAACAGGCTGTTAGATTTGGACGCCAAGGAGACGCCATCGGCCTTGCTCACCTGCCTGGAAACAACGAGGAACAAAATGAAGAGAGAGAGAGAGAGACGTGTGTACGACCGCAAAGGGGCGTATTTCTCCCACAGTATACACAGTCAATTCACTTTACAGTACGTTCTGTGAAGCGCTTTCAGACGTCTAGAGGACGTGAAGAGCGCTATATCAAATGCAAGGATTATTATTATAGTAATTCTTGCATTTATATAATATTTTATCATACTGTAGAGTGGATTGACTGTGTGTGTTGTGGGTGAAACAGTCCATCCTGTGAAGCGCTTTGAGACGTCTCGACGATGTGATGAGGTGCTTTATCAAATATAAAGATTATTATCATTATTAGGACCTTTTTCTTCGATCGCGCTTACGGTCACCCTCCCCCCCCCCCCCCCCCCCTCCCCCCCCTTCCCCCAGCTCGGCCTCAGGCCACGGCACTGTGAAGCGCTCCGAGATGCCGTCCGGCGTAGAGGGCGCTATACAATCGCAAGTCGTAAGTCGCTTCGGCAGAAGGCGATCCGCCAAATTGACCAACATGCGGAGGAAGGTAACTTGCCTAGGGATGTAACCCCATGCAAAGAAGTAGTGAACAAATGCTTCCAAAGAGGAGTTCGTCAAAAACCTTTCGACCATAAACGTAGCCTACCTGTACCTCTCCATGTCCAGTTTATTACCCAGCAAAATAACGGGACAGTCGTGTGGTAGGCCTTTGGCGTGGTTGGCGATGACGGTGAGGTACGGCTGGCAGCCCTCAAAACTCCTCCTGTTGTCGATGCTGTAGACCACGATGAATGCGTTCGCCCAGTTCAGGTAACGTTCGGAGTTTGTTGGCCTGTCCTGGGTTTACAAAGAGGAAAGAAAGTAAGTAAAATGACTGTTTTTTTTGGGTGCTGTAGTTTGAAGATTATTTTCACAGACAAGACAGACCTGTACACACACATATATATATATATCTATATATATATCTAAGCAAGTCAACACCTGCACGCGTGCACCCACACACATACACACACACACACACACAGAGTCACACACACGTTTGAGTCAGACCAGTGAATAATAATCAATAATTATCTCTGCGTTGTAAAGTGGATTGCCTGCCTTGTGTATTTAATTTGTAGCCAAAATTTGCTCACAGCGACGATCCACCGACAGCCACAGCGTTTTATTTTCTCTCTGGGTGGATTGTGAGAGCGGGACACTGAGAGAGAAACCCACTTCTCTAACTCCACCTGCCCCCCGCCTTATCCCCATAATCCTTTAATCCCTTTATTCACAAGAAATCTACCAATCTCAGACTTGACTATGTTCAACGACTGAACACCTACAGTCCTTTGGGGGTAAGAGAATTCCATGAATTCACTGCCCTCTGAGTGAAGAAGTGTTTCGTCAACTCAGTGCGAAAGGTACTGAGCCCTATTTTTAAGACTGTGAAACTGGTTATGGTTTCTCCAACCAGGGGACACAGTCTCCCAATAAGAACATGAGGCCTCTAACCCACAACCTTCTGTCTGAAGAGGCAAGAGGCCTTTGAACAGAGCCAGGCTGACGCACATCACTGTGGTCGATCTAGTTTTCAAGTCGATTTCAAGCATCAGTGTCTCTTTGCGGGAGAGACTCACAGCAAACCCGCGGGAGTACAAAATGAAAACCTTCCCTAATCGAGAAAGATTCCTGGTAGAGGTTTGCTCCAGCCCTGTCTCGCTGCTCTTAAGCTTCGTGATAAATGGGATCTCGTTGATTAATTTGCTATTTACGTACTTGTTTCTTTTACAATTGGAGAACGAGGCATGTTATTCCCCTTGAAGTCCGAGCCAGCCGACCCTCGATTGGACGGCTGCTAATTTTCTCTGGAAAATTGGATGCCTCGTTTGCTTGGTTAACCCACGCCTTACCTGTGCGGTCACTAACAATCTTCCGAGCTTTGTCTAGTTTGAAGGGATCAGCAAAGTTGGGGTGTGAAAGGGGCTACATGAACGCAATCTATTGTTGTTGTTGTTGTTGTGGTTGTGGTTGTGCACCAAACAAATAGCTGGGCATTTAATCGCAACTTGTTGATGTGGGTGTTGTCACGACCGAAGGGCAACGGCCGGCGAATTATACAAAGAATGGGCTTAAAATTCCCTCTGGAAAAATGTCACAAACAACCCTCCATTATATCCCACCAGTGAGACCCATGTTACCTGATCAGCCGTGTCCATTATCTTAACCAGGACTGATTGGTGATCTACCATCTCTTCAGTAGTGTAGATATCCTCTGGAACACAATGAACATTGCCGACAGTGATCAAAGTGAAAGGCTTTCTCAGACCGACCAACCGACCGACCGATATAATTGCTCCGAGACCCAGGCCAGTGGAGCGGAGTGGAGCCTAATGTTGGTCCACATTCGCTTCCATAAAACGCACACGATGCGGGCGGAGAAACGCAACGACTTGTGGGGGCAGAAACTCCCTCCCTCCCTCCCTCCCTCCCTCCCTCCCTCCCTCCCTCCCTCCCTCCCTCCCTCACTCCCTCACTCACTCACTCACTCACTCACTCACTCACTCACTCACTCACTCACTCACTCACTCACTCACTCACTCACTCACTCACTCACTCACTCACTCACTCACTCACTCACTCACTCACTCACTCACTCACTCACTCACTCACTCACTCACTCACTCACTCACTCACTCACTCACTCACTCACTCACTCACTCACTCACTCACTCACTCACTCACTCACTCACTCACTCACTCACTCACTCACTCACTCACTCACTCACTCACTCACTCACTCACTCACTCACTCACTCACTCACTCACTCACTCACTCACTCACTCACTCACTCACTCACTCACTCACTCACTCACTCACTCACTCACTCACACTTTCGTACTTACCCAAGTGGGGATCATATTCGCTTATGAATCTTTTGGTGAGAAACTTGACAGTCAGAGCTGCAGGGAAAATCCAACACATGCAATGGGTTAATTTTATTGTCGCTGAAATCATCGTTCAGTGGGGAAAGATTGACGCATGTTTTCTACCGTCCAAAAAGGCATAATAATAATAATCCCTGCATTTGATAGAGCGCCTTGTAACATCATCTCAAAGTGCTTCACGGAATTGTACTGTATACTTTGTGGGTGAAAGCAAAGGACTATAGGGATAAGCTGCCTTTTGAAGCAATGATGAATGAATGAGCAGTCACCAATTAGGGTTTAAAAATGTGGTGATGGAACCCATCTCACTGTATGTGTGTGTGTGTGCGTGCGTGCGTGCGTGCGAGCGAGCGAGCGAACGGTTTAGGGCTCAAAACATACAATGCAAATGTGCAAGTGGAGACCTCAGCTCGGGTTCAACGCTCTGAAGGGCCTTGGGACGTCCTCCCGACGTGAAGGGCGCTCAGTAAATGTGATTTTGTTGTTGCTGTTGTTGTTGAGCGGAGGTAACGGGTTTGCGCGCGCCTTGACCTGCGGCCACGAGAGAATAAGAAATACGCCGGTCTCTCTTACCGGATTTTCCAGATCCAGTGCAGCCCAACATGACCAGGTTACATTCCTGAACGGAGGTCGGCAGACACTTCTCCCGGTCCAGGGAATTGGAGGAATGAAGCAAACCACTGTATCTACCTTTCCCAAACATCAGAGACATCTTGCCTTAGGCTTCACCGGAACATTGCTGAATTCCACTTGAGTGATGCGAATCACACCGAAGAGAGAGTGTGTGCGTGTGAGAGAGAGAGAGAGAGAGATAGAGGGTGTGTGTATGTGTGTGGGGAGGGGTGTGTGTATCAATAAACCCCAAATTCACTCCCCTCACCTCCTCGATTCCTTCCCTTTCACTCTCGAATCTCCTCCTAGCAGAGAGACAGAGAGAGAGAGAGAGAGAAAGTGAGTGAGAGAGAGATAGAGAAACAACACAACACAGAGGTGCTACAAAGCGTTCGCTAGTCGATGCGCTGCTTAGGGCAGAATGCGAAAGAATCGAAAGAATCATCAAGGAGGGAAAGAGTTGAGAGAGGGAGGGAGGGAGGGAGGCAAGGAGGGAGGGAGGGAGGGAGGGAGAGATGCTGCCGATGATTAAACGTTTGAAACAGAGCCACATTCCTTGTAAGGCAGTGTGGCGGCTTAGCTCCTTGGATAAGAGATTGGTATAACAAATAGAAACTGTATCTAATCAACAGATTGCTGCAGGCTTAACACACACACTATAAATAGTGCTTTTAAAACGTGCAAGGAAACTGGCAACAGCTTAACTGTAATTTCTTTTAAAAAAAACCCACACACAAAATAAAGCAGGTTTAAAATCTCTGGTTAATACAAACAAATTGCTGGACTCAACGGTCAGGAATCTGAGGAAACCAGACACTGAGAGAGAGAGAGAGAGAGAGAGAAAGAGATAAGTCTTGTTCTTTCTTGTCAAAGTAATAATCTACCAAACCCTCCTCACCCCCACCCACCCCCCCCCCCCACCCTAATAACCTACCTGTCTGCAACAGGCTTGATGTAGCCACGTTTGTAACCGGCTGGTGGTGAACTGGTTAATTTAAACGGTTCATTTCAATTCACAAACGATGCTAAGATGTGCAGAATATCTCTCTTTCTCTCTCTCTTCTCTTCCTTCATCTCTCCCTCTTTCTCCTTCCTTCCTTCCTTCCTTCCTCTCTTTTTTCTCTCTCTCGCTCTCTCTTGTTTTTCTTCCTTTCTCTCTCCCTTCTCTTCTCCCATCTAATTTCTGGATAAATAAACGCCATCTGCATGTGAAACCCAGGGCTATTTAACCCTCGCTATCCCAGCAGTCAGTGAAAAAACAGCGTACATGCAAGTCCTCTTAAAGAGAAATGACCCTTATGTTATAATTATAATGATAATAATCCTGGCATTTGATATAGCGCTTTTTCACATCTTCTGGACGTCCCAAAGCGCCTTCACAGAATGTACTGTAAAGTGAATTGACTGTATATTTGTGGGTGAAACGCAGCAGCCAATTGCGCACAGCGACGTTCCCCCACAAACAGTCGTGGATTGAAATGATCAACTTTATTATTGTGTTTTTTTTGAGGGATTATTATTAGGCGTGTGTGTGTGTGGAGTGAGGAAACTTGCCCAAGGTTTCACCCTGCCCTGCCTGGATTCGAACACAGGTCTCACGCTTGTAAGGCAAGCGCTCTAACCACTGAGCTATAGGACTTCAGCAAATGTTTTCCAATGACTTAGCTGATGTTATGAGATGATAACAGTGCCATTATTAACGATAACGATATTATAAATATTACTATATCAGTGATGTTGCGCAGTCTTTTAAATGAATGAATTTTAAAATATAATAACTGATAAAGCAACAAGAAGTTTGTGTTGTTACTGCGCTCAATCTTGGCTTTCACAAGTGCTGTTAGATACCCGATTGGCCTCTCACTTAATCCATAATGCCAGATCTACAAACACACTTACCATTCCACATAAGGTCAAATCAAATACAATCATATTTCACATTCTTAAACCCAATCGCTCGTAATGTCCAGCTCCAATTAAACAACTCGCAAAGAATGCCAACTATTCTTTTTTCCCCGCTCGAAGTACAGATGTACAGGAATCAATGACGTGCGTTCTTCCAACGTATTCTTAAATACTGTCCAGGTCACTCACTTAGACATCACTGCAAACCGGTCTCTTTCATGTTCTTGTTCAACCTCAAGCTGCCTGATATCACTGTCGTTGTGTGCTAAGGAGCAAGTTAAACGCTGCTGCGTTTAACATTGTGAACGCAATTGGCCAATGAAGCGCTTTGAAACGTCTCAACGATGTGACAAGGCGTAGTTTCCTTACTCCACACACACACACACACACACATATAATAATAATCCGTCCAAAACACCCACAATAATAAAATTGGTAATTTCAATCCACGACTGTGTGTGGGGGACGCTGCTGTGTGCAATTGGCTGCCACGTTTCGCCCACAAATATATACAGTCAATTCACTTCACGGTATATTCAGTGAAGCGCTTTGAGGCGTCGATAAGATGTGAAAAGCCCTATATCAAAAATGCAAGGATTATTATTATTATTCTTCAGTTGAATCTATCACCCCATATTCATCAAAACCAGTCTCGAAGCTTTCATTCCCTAACCCGAAGCACCCACTCGCCTCGCTAAAAAACAGCCTGTTCACTGGCAAAGCTAACTGAGCTGTGTTACCATAGTTACTGCATGTTCGAGGTGTAACTGCTTTAAATGGAGCAGAACAACACAAGCCATTTACATCACATTCGTTTGCCATTGCGCCCCGATCTCACCAGCGCCTCTCACGCAGCTGTGTAGATTGGGACTTGAGATAAGCGTGTCTCTCGTCCAGTCAAAATAACCGTCAGCCGCTCTCGCCTCGGGTCAGAAGGCTGTTTCGATTAAATACAACTAAATACACAGTCCGCGGAGTCCATCCTTACTACCGACAGTAACCCTTGCATTGGATACAGCGCTCTATCACGTCTTCGGGACGTCTCAAAGCCCTTCACAGAACGTACGGTAAAGTGAATGGACTGTGTATTTTGCGGGAGGAACGCGGCAGCCAATTGCGCACAGCAGCGTCCCCCGCAAACAGTCAATATATTCTTTTTTTAAAGGGATTATTACCCCCCAGAAAAGCGACTAACGAGTGAGTTTCCGACTTACTGCCGTGTGGAGAAGGGAAACTTGCCCGGCCCGGGAATCGAACCTTTTATCTCTCGCTTGCGAGGCAAGTGCTCTTACCGCTCTAACCACTACGCCACAGGTCTCCGCAGTAAACTCACATGTTTCAGTGTCATGATAGCGCGCGAGGATTAAATCTTTTTTATTAGTATTATTATTATTATTACTACCACAGGACCGAGCCGAGAGGTGTCTTTTTTCCTGACTAACTTCTGTGATCTGAGCCCCAAATCACAACAGTCTCAACCAGTCAAAACACTTTGAGAAGACTTTGATTTCCCAAGTTGCTTGCGCCTCTCGGTCTGCCTTAAGTGCACCAAATAAAGTCTTGTGCAACAAAGCGGGGCAGGTCTGCAAGCGAACCAGATGTGTCAATCCTTTAACCGTTGAAATGCACGTCTTAAAATGGGCACTTGCGGTCCTCCTCTTGAGCAACATGTTCGATTACTCGTGCCTCGAGATTTCAAACTATTTAGACCAGACTGTGTTTATCAATCCATTATTTACACGCTCGACGCGACTGTGAACTGGGCACTTGAAATATTTGCGGTCGGCTTTGCTGTTTAGGCCTCTGTCCGCTGTGGACAGGACCCGTGACTCCGGCATGTGGTTTTGTCGGGAGGCCAAGCGATCGAGGGGAAACTGTGTGTGTCGAAATCTCCGCTCCGAAAAAGGGGCCGTTGAACCGAAATGCCTAGCAGGCTGACCACCCAAACACAGGAGCGAGCGGGGCCTTGGCAAAGCGTATCTAATCGGTCCGTTGGAAGAAACCAAGGACGCTGCCTACCTGTTCGGGTAACTTTAAAGGTGGCCCTGTTGCTAATCGAGGGGAGAAGGGAGCTTTGACCCGTCCGCTGACAGAACAATTCCCTCCTATTCATCTTCTCATTCACCTTTTGGCTGTTTGTGGCGACTCGCCGGTACAAATGGTTGCCTCGTTTGCCTCCAAAAGCTCGCCCACGCAAGGCAGTAACCAACAGGGAGGAGTTTTGGGGTCATTTTAATGTTCTACTTGCTGTGGCTCAGTGGTTAGAGCACCCGCCTTAAAAGAGGGAGACCTGTGTTCGAATTCGGGCGGATCAGGGCGAAACCTTGGGCAAGTTTCCTTACTCCACACACACACACACACACACACACACACACACACACACATGCCTAATAATAATCGCTCCAAAATAAAGCCACAATAATAAAATTGGTAATTTCAATCCACGACTGTTTGTGCGGGACGCTGCTGTGTGCAATTGGCTCCCACAAATATATACAGTCAATTCACTTCACGGGATACTCTGTGAAGCATTTTGAGACGTCGATAAGATGTGTAAAGCGCTATATCAAATGCAAGGATTATTATTATTGTTAAATAGGAATACTACAAACAAACCAACCCTCCGGCCCCCAAGTAAACTGTTCCGCTAGATCAGTGTTTCTCAACAAGCGGTCTGCATCAGCGTCTTTGCTGGTCCGTGTGAGATTAGAGAAAAAATTTATATACTATAAATCAACTTTGAAAAATAATCCCAAACAGTTAATAGTTCATAGCAAGTTTACATTCTGTTCCATTCCATGTAGCTCTGCTTCAGGTCTTCCATTTAACATTAGGTTTCCAGTGACATGCGATGGGTGCAATACCAGGGGACGCACGTTACTTTATTTCTGCAGTTTACTTTGGGAATAGAATGTGTGTAAAATGTAAAAGCATCTCTCCCCATAACTCTACCAGAGAGAGATAGGGCCTACATCGTCAAAAAGCTCACTTCACGTCAACGGTTTCTTCTAAAATGTAAAATGACAGCGGGAAAAAAAAACTAATTTTGAATTTTTATTTCTGTAGTTCGGTACTAAATAGGGTGAGTTTCAGATTATTCAATTTAATGAAACCCCAGTGTCTGCCCCTTCATTTCATTTCAATTTTATATTCCACCTCAAGACGGATCGCCCGCTTTCTTCCACCCGCTTGCTGGCTGGCATCAGTTTTTACCACCTAGGTAGTTGACTTCACACTTCCCTACATTATACTTTACCTACTTGCCCAGTCACCTAGCCTATCTGTATCGTGTTGCATTTTTTTCTAATGTCATCCTCTGTGTCTGACATCAATGGTAGGGCAAATTCTAGAATCCTTAAGTAAGGATGCCGTAGTGCGGTACTTAGAGGACCACAATATGATAAGGCAGAGTCGACATGGCTTTACAAAAGGAAAGTCATGCTTAACAAATCTTTTACATTTTTTTGAGGACATATCAAGCAGATTAGATAGGGGGGGAATCAGTAGATGTAGTGCATTGAGATTTCCAAAAGGCATTCGATAAGGCGCCGCATAAAAGGTTGATCCACAAGATAAGGACCCATGGAATTAAGGGGAGTATATTAGCGTGGATTGAAGAGTGGCTAATGGGAAGAAAACAGATTAGGGATAAACGGGTCGTTCTCAGATTGGCGGGATGTGACTGGTGGAGTGCCACAAGGATCAGTGCTTGGGCTTCAGCTACTTACCATCTACATCAACGATCTAGATGAACACATCAAACTTAAAATATCCAAATTCACGGATGACACTAAACTGGGAGGGAGATTAAACAATATTCCAGGTGCGGTCTCACCGAGGCCCTATACAGTTGCAGCAAGAATTCCCTACTTTTATATTCTAACCCTTTTGCAATGAACACCTACTCGGTTTTCTGCCTGTTAACCACTCTTTGATCCATGCTAATATAGTACCTTTAATTCCATGAGCCCTTATCTTATGTAACAGCCTTTTATGTGGCTCCTTGTCGAATGCCTCCTGAAAATCCAGATATATATCCACTGATTTCCCCCCAATCTAATATTACATCACAAAAAAACTAAGATTTATTAGACCCAATTTTCCTTTCATAAAGCCAGGTTGACTCTGTCCAAGCTCACAATAATCCTTGCATTTGACATTGCCATTATCACGTCTTCTCAGTTGGAGGATTAGATCACGGTAAACCTCTGAATGCGTTTCTCCATGTTCCTGAATAGATTTTCTTCCCAAGTGTCGGACAACCAACCTTTTAAAAAACATACCCATTGACTCTGCAACAAGATCCTCCTAGGAACAGTGCGAGCCACGTTATTAATAAACCTCTCTGTGTACGAAAAAAAAGTCTTTTGAGTTTCGCTTAACTCTAAGGTCGTCCTTCGTTTGAGATCCCTCTAAAAGGTTCTGCCTCGTTCGATGCAGTTTCTGTTCAGCGAGTCGGGTGCGTGCACGGACACAGCTGAGTGTGAGGTCAGTCTACAGGGCAAATGTGCAACGGTCCAGTCGGTTCTAAAAATACCAGCTGGGTTAGATATATCAGGCAGGTCTCAGCTATCTATAGTCTCTGTGATATGGATACGGTGATGTCAGGGAATGCGTAGCCAGCCGGTCATTGCAACTCAACAAGCAACTGGAGAGGAAACATGCCTGTAGGTGTAGGATTGTGTTTTGCTTTTTAATTAAGGCCTTAACTATCAGATCCCATCCTCTCCGGGAGCCCTTGGGGGAATCTGTGGTTCCCCCCCCCACTCCCCCACCAACCCGAAGACCTAGGGTTCCAGACTCCGGGTTCAATTCCCATCGGAGCCGAAGGGTTTTATTAAAAGAAAGCGATCCGTGGAACGGCAGGCAGGGCCTGACTCAAGCCGGGCTCGGGAGCCATGCAGCCTGAAGGCCCTCTGGATGTGCGAGTGGAGGAGGAACTTTTCACCGTCGAGAGGGCACTGCTGGCTGAGAGCAGCGAGTACTTCCGGGCTCTCTTCGACTCGGGGATGCGGGAATGTTCCCAGCGGGAGATCCGGATGCAAGGGCTGACGGCGCGCGGCTTCGGGAACCTCCTCGGGGTCCTGGCCGGCGAGAGGCCCATCCTGGCCGGCGAGGAGATCGTGGACGCGGTCGAGTGCGCCGCGTTCCTCCTCGCCCAGCCCCTGGCGCGGCACCTGGCCCACATCGTCAACTCCGGCAACTGCGTCCTGATGTACCAGGCGGCGGCCGCCTACGGGCTGTTTGACTTGACCCGGGCCTCGGCTCTTTTCATGAGGGACCTGTACCCCGACCTCAGGCGGGAGCTGAGGTGTCTGCCCGAAGACGAGCTGAGTTACATCGAGTCCTTCCCTCCCAGCGCCCTGGTGTCGGTGGCCACGCACACGCCCTCCGAGGGCTTCCTGGGAGACGTGTTCAGGACCTTCTGCTACCTGGACGAGGGCGAGAACGAGTGGAAGACGCTGACGGCCTTGCCCGACGCGGCCACCACCGCCCTGGCCGGCGTGACCACGATGGGCAACAACATCTACATCGTGGGGGGGGTCTACGCCCACGACAAGCGCCTGGTGGAACTCAGCTTCTGTTACCACACGGCCGAGGATCGCTGGAGCCAATTCCCTTGCCCTCAGCAGCTCCGCTACAGCCTGACGTTGACCGGGCAAGACGGGTGCCTCTACGCCATCGGCGGGATGTACCACAACGTGGCTCTGGCCTCCGTGGAGAGGTACCAGGTGGCGACCGGCGCCTGGAGCTCGGCGGCTGACCTACCGCGGCCGGCCGAGAGCGTGGCCTGCGCCCGGACCATGGGCAGGATCTTCGTCTGCCTCTGGCTGCCCATGGACACCACCGACGTTTACGAGTACCGGAGGGCGGCGGACGCCTGGACCCTGCTGACCACCTTGAGGAGGAGCCAGAGCTACGGCCACTGCATGGTGGCCCACGCCGACAACCTGTACGTCATGCGCAACGGGCCGGCGGACGACTTCCTGAGGTGCGCAGTCGACCGCTTCAACCTGACCCGGCGCCAGTGGAGCGCGCTCTCCGGGCAGTACGTCAACAGCAAGGGGGCGCTGTTCACGGCCGTGGTGAGAGGCGACTCGATCCTGACGGTCAACCGCGTGCTCACCCTGGTCTACGACATTCAGGAGGACAAGTGGAAGCCGGCGAAGGAGAAGAGGGGCTTTCCTCGCAGCGGGTCCATGCACACCTTCCTCCTCAGGCTACCCAAGCCTGGGCCTCATGGCTCCGCCCCCCAAACTCTCCCTCTGCATTAACAACGATGATGATGATGATGATAATAACAACTCTGGCACTCAGTCACCTCGGCAAGACGTCTCGAAAGCGCTTCACGGAACATACCGCGCAGTGAATTGACTGAGCGTCTGGCGGGCGAAACGCGGCAGCCAATAACCAGCAGAAATGTCCCACGGACAGTCGTGGAATGAGTGACCAAATTTATTTTAGGGGGGATTTTGGAGGGATTTGCGGGGATTATGGGGGGTGTTAGGACTATTACTCACTGGTCGCCAATTGGCTAGCAATGGGATTCCTACTTACTGCTATGTTTCACCCGTAAAGTATTGGTCAATTCAAGTTTATGGTATATGCAGTGAGGCGCTTTGAGACATCTCAATGACGTGATAAGGAGCCATATCCAATGCAAGGATTGTGATACATTATTATTGTACGTTCTGACAGAGTAGACAGTGGGAGACTGTTTCCCCTGGTTGGAGAAACTATAACTAGGGGTGGTCACAGTTAGTCACAGACTAGTCACAGACTAGGGGTCAGCCTTTTCGCACAGAGTTGAGGAAACACTTCTTCACTCAGAGGGTAGTGAATTTAAAGAATTCTCTACCCCCAAACGGCTGTAGATGCTCAGTCAGTCTTTGAACATATTCAAGACTGAAATTGATAGATTTCTTATGGATAAAGGGATTAAGGGATATGGGGATAAGGTGGGGGCAGGTGGAGATAGACTAGAAGATCAGACATGATTTTATTGAATGGCGGGGCAGGCTCGAGGGGCTGAATGGCCTACTCCTGCTCCTTATTCTTACGTTCTGGTGTTCAACCAATTCAGTGCTTAGGTAGATAAATCCTGCTGCCCTCTGCTTATTCCCTTTCACCCACGAACCAATGCCTGAGGAGTGGGGTCGTGCATCAGGAGGGTTTAGTAGTTTATATGTGTGTGTGATGTAGAAACAAAACACAAAAGTTCTGTCTCGAGCCAAAAGTTTCCCGGCCACGCTCTGCTTTCAGTTTTCCTGCCTGGGCCTGATGGAATGGGAATTCCAGTCATCTGCCAGCGCCAGTACAGCACTAAAAAAAAAATCCCTGTGCGAGTAGACGAACTCCGATAAGATCTCTAACCTTTAATGTGTACCGGTTCTGCCAGATTTCCGTTGTATGAGAAACCGCGACTCCCAAACAGTTGGGACTGATGTTGGCGGAATCCGATTTGCAGAGACTGGTGGTTGTTTTTTTTTTGAAATTAAAATATTGACTCGAGAACCTCGTCCAACGGAGTCCATCCTCGCGTTCCCCGCCGTCCCCCCCTGACCTGAGCGGGCGCTGGATCAAAAGCAAAGATTGTGGTTAATGATTCAGCGGCAAATACGGCCCGGCAATTTGCTCAATCATCGGCTAATGGCGTTAATAACCGTCCGTCGTGTACAGACCAGGTCAGATTACATCGCAGGGTCTGTTTCACATCTTGCAAGTAATGTGTTGTGACGTACGCTCCACCGTTTTTGAAAGCAAACAAAATAAATGAGCTAACTTGTCCTCCCCTGATTTTCTCGTCTCCTGCCGTCTCCTGAAGGTGTTTGAACTCTCCACATTGCCAAGCCTTCCTTTGACGCGGCTCTGCGTGATGAGTTGTTGTTGTTGTTGTTGATTCCTTTACCTCTCCCTCCTTACGCGGTCCAAATCTGTAGAGCGGGAGGAAATGAGGAAGGAGAGTTTAATAGGGAAGGGTAGTCCTCAAGAAAAATTTGCCAGATAATACAGTAGTTTCTAACGTGGAGGGGCAGGGATTATATTTTTTAAGAGAGCCGAGGATGTTTGCTCGTGTGTCTTTCGAACTGCTTAACAGCCCACCGAACTCACCGGTGGCATCATTTCAAAGCTTCTCCCTTCAGTCTTCAAAGCGGCTCGGAGCGGGCTTGAAGGGAGAGGACAGAGTTAAAGAGGTCGCCGAGAGGGTACGGTTGTATACGGGTTAAACCTCGTGAGAATCGAACGCACCGTCGGCCAGGTTCGGGGCTAAATGAACAGCAGCTTCAGTATCTCTGATCAAAACAGCAACAGTGGAAAGAAAATTTCAAATCTCTCTATCAATCTCAATTTGGTTTCCAGCCAGTTCTGAGCTGGTTGCTGAGAGTACCACCCTCTATCGGCAAGACTGGTGAACTGCTAGTTTGACCATTGGAAGCTGGTTACCGTCAGAAAGAACAGCTGAAATATCAGACAGATACGCTTGAGGCTCGAGCGCCCGCCTTTACGGTTAAGGCTCTGACGCTGGGATCTTATGTGGCAACGCCCACGATTCACTCATCGTAGTTCAGTGGTTAGAGCACTCGCCTCGCAAGCGAAGAGACCTGGGTTCGATACCCGGCAGGTCAGGGCAGAAAACCCTGGGCAAGGTGCCTTACTCCACACGCTTGATAGCAATAATCCCGCTTGAAAAAATTAATGATAATTTGGTCCATTCGATCCGTGACTGTTTGTGGGGACGCTGCTGCGTGCAATTGATTGGCTGCCGCGTTTCACCCCCAAAGTTATAGTCAATTCACTTTACAGTATATTCTTGTGAAGCGCTTTGAGACGCAGTCTAGAAGAGCCATATATCAAATGCAAGGATTATTGTCATCTGAAGGACGGCACCTCTGACAATGTAAGTCTCCCCTCCCCAGGACAGCAACAAAGGATCAGTCTAGACTACGAGCTCAAACCATGCCAATGTCCGGTACATTCGGAGATCCTTCACAAACACGGGGTATTTATCTTACTGAGCACAACACGTACACTGCAGGTCTTTGCTTAATCAGCAGGACATGGGTTATGGATGCCACAGTCAGGGTTAGAAACTGTGTAATTATGGTTTTTTTTTTAAAAAGTCCACACGACTGTTTTCCCACATGAAGAGTATCCCGTTTCACTCTGAGCGAAATCACTGGGGACTCACTGGTGTGAGCGCAGGGCAGTGTCAGAGCTGCTGTGTTACAAAGTTCCCAGAGTATTTTCATCTTGTGTAAACGACTCCCTGTGAGAAGCTTCAGTCACAGCCACGATTCTCTCTAAACTGACGTTGGGAGATTTCTCCCCCCCCCCCCACCCTCGCTGTGGTGTCTCAAAGCAGATGGGCTTCTCTACCTCCCGCAGCTCCTTGGGACGCCCTCCTGACCCCCGCAAGGCGCTCTACAAATCCAGCTTTGTGTTGTAATATTTGTCTTGTATTGCAGGCCATTTGAACAACAAGACTAATGATACTTTCACTTAATAACATGTCGTTGAGACATCTCGTCTCAAAGTGCCTTCACCGAATTTACGGTGAAGCGAAATTGAACGGGTATTTTGTGGGCAAAATGTTTTTTTTTTTAATTTCTTCAGAGGCATCTCACTAAATGTTTCACCGATCTCAGTTTAGAAAACTTGTTCCAACACCCACCCCCCTCCCCCCCCCACCGCAAGCCTCCGGCGCAGGAGACACAGTTTTACATTAATGTATTAAATCAGTCAACAACCAGTAAATTGCACCGTGTTTGGCGTATGGGAAGAGAGCCAACTGCCAAACTGAAACTGATGAAAACCAGATTGTATTGCAACAGGCACGAAAAGGGACACGGGTTATAGGCAACACTATTGATACAGTGCAGTATACAGCAACTTCACTATAAACTCCTGTGTGACTTTTTATCCATTGAGGGATAGATTACAAAGAGAGCAGGGTCACTTTCAAGGCTTAGCTCTCCGACCTGCTGTCTCTCTATCAGCCTGCCTGTCCCCTCCGTTCAGGGGGCTTTGGCCTGCTCCACGTCCCCCGCCCGAACCACCCAACCATCGGTGGCCGGGCTTTCAGCCTCTCTGCCCCCCCCACACTATAGAACTCCATCCCGCAATCCCTTCACCTCGCTTCCTCCCTTTCCTCCTTCAAGGCCGGTCTCAAGACCTTCCTCTTCGACCGTGCCTTCTGCTGCCCTCCTAACTCCCCCCCCCCCCCCCCTCTCCTACTCTCCTTCCCTCTACGCCGACCCCACCCCTCACCCCAACACGCTCGGGTCCCGACCTGACTGTTCAGCGACGTCCTCCCGACGTGAAAGGCGCTCTATTAATGTAATGTTGTTGTTGATGTGTGCCCCACTTCCAAAGTCAATGCAAACATAACATCCAAGAGCGAGTCAAGATGGAAACCCATCACAGTGCGTTCAGCCTGGCACGTTGCTTGTGCTCTCGCCTCTGAGTCACACGGTTGTGAGTTCAAGCCCCTCGCTTGGGATTGCATAGTCTAAGATAATAATAATAATAATTGATATAGTGCTTTTTACATCTTCTAGACGTCTCAAAGCGCTTCACAGAATAAACTGTAAAGTGAATTGACTGTATATTCGTGGGTGAAACGCGGCAGCCACAGCGGTGTCACAAACAATGGATTAAAATGACCAATTTTATTGTTGTGGTTTTCTTTTGAGGGATTAATATTATGCGCGCGTGTGTGGTGTGTGTGTGGTGTGTGTGTGTGTGTGTGTGTGGAGTAAGGAAACTTGCCCAAGGTTTCCTCCCTGACCTACCTGGATTTGAACACAGGTCTCACACTTGGTGCTTAGAGCATGTTGCTCAGAGACCAGCTCTGGGTATTAATGATGTTTGGCTTATTAGTTTAATGCCTCGTCACGCGTCACTTCTCTAAATGCAGATGTTCTAATGCTAATAAAATGTTTTGCTTGGGTTCCAAGCCAGTCCCGATTTAGCGCTGGAACAATCACAGCCACTGAAAACAAAACTGGTTTCAATGTAACACCAACGTAACAAAGTTTGGAAATTATGTGATGTTAGAACTAAATGCTCCAACGCACGCTCTCTCACAGAAGGGAGCGCAGTGATCATCGCAGCCAAAACACATACAATTCCCCGAGGAACCATTTCAGATAAGCTGTTAACGTACCCCGGCTATTGAAGTGATTCTGTGGTTTGCCTTGATTTGTAGCTGGTGAAAACCATATTCCTTTGGTCATTGAAGACACCCACTCCCCATGATTAAGGCCAGGGTACACTCAGCTTTTCTGCGGAAACTGGGGACCATTCATTTACAACCGTAATAACACGGCCCACCATACAACAATAATAATAATCCTTGCATTTGATATAGTGCTTTTCACGTCTTCTAGACGTCTCAAAGCGCTTCACAGGATATACTGTAAAGTGAATTGACTGTATATGTTTGTGGGCGAAACGCGGCAGCCAATTGCGCACGGCAGCGTCCCCACAAACAGTCGTGGATTGAAATGACCTATTTATTATTGTGCATTGTTTTTGGAGGGATTCTTATCAGGCGTGTGTGTGGAGTAAGGAAACTTGTCCAAGGTTTGGCCCTGACCTGCTTGGATTCGAAACACAGGTCTCGCGCTGGTAAGGCGAGTGCTCTAACCACCGAGCTTCAGGACTCCAAACAAATAGAAACTGCATCAAAAGACTGGAACATTTTAATAAGACTTTTTTCTTTACAGTACGGTAAATCTGCTTTGTTCAGTTAATTTACAAACTACATCAAGGTTTACAATCTACCTAACTGGCTTTCCCAGCACCTGGAAACCTGACCGCGTTTAAATATTTAAAAAAATCAGAATAACAACAAAATTATATTTGGATAAATCCCGAACAGCTACTCGCTGAAATGAACACGGTTAGCTTTATGGTAGTTTAACAGAAACTCCAGAGACTGTACACCAATGTTTTTCTAACCATTTCTATTTAGCCTTTACTCACATGAAACCCATGTACAATAGGATCCGGTGCAGGATATAGTTCTGGATTAATTGCATCAGAAAAAAACACAGCGACAGCACATGTTTTTCAAACGCAAATACATTTTTGTTTAACATTAAAATAGCTTCGTTTCCAGAAAACACACACACTCACACACACACAGACACAATACAATTTCAATGAGTTTTTTTTCTCATAAAAATGTTTGGAAACGGGGATTAATGTTAAATCGCAGGTTGGTTGGATGCCACCATTGGAATGCACACTGAGTTAAATTCAAATTAAATCCCTGACTATCCGTCCAGAGCCTTGGGACGTCCTCATGACGTGAAAGGCGCCACGCCAACGTAATGTTGTGTTGCGTTTGCTGAACACGACAACAGCAGAGGACACGATCAGGATCGTGTCATGAGCTCCTCCAGCGCTCTCTCCTGATGGTTGTTGTGGACAAGGAGAACTTCCTTGATATCTTCGTATTGGAAGCCCATCTCATTGAACTGCGTGACCAGTGTCAGGAATTTTGCCGCCTGCGGTCGGGAAGGTCGTCAGAGACAAAAACAAAAGTGCAGGAAAATTCCGTTGCGCGAGAGGTTTTGGCTCGTTTCGTTTCACCTTCGCTGAATGCCAACCCCCGTTGCAGTAACAAGCGGTTTGTTACGCGCTTCCTACGTTCTGGCTTCCCCTTACGGGTTCCACAATGAGCGCGGCATTTAACCGATCACGTCGTCGAGACGTCTCAAAATCGCTTCCAAACACAAGGCGTATCGTGAAGCGCAGTTGGCTGCATTTTAAAATACATTGTTGTGTGACTTGCGACGTTCGCGAACCAGATTTGACACGCTAATTGCACCTTGCGAATACCGTGTAGAGAGTGATGGCTGCTGGATTCACTAGCCAGTGTTGTGTCCTGTTTGAGGACTTTATAGTGATTTTCAGCTGTTACCACCATATTTTGTAAGAGTTTAGCAAAACGCTCAAAAATGGGTCGGGGGTATGGGGGGGGAGGGGGGTGGGAGGGGGGAGACGGGTGGAGAAATCGCAATCAACACGCCAAGAAAAATCGAGTTTTCAACCATCACAAAGTAAATGCTGGTAATAAGAATAATAATACTCGGATTTGATATAGCGTCTTATCACGTCATCGAGATGTCTCAAAGCGCTTCATGTAAATATACTGTCAAGTGAATTGAGTGTGTATTTTTGTGGGTGAAATTTCCCGTCACTGACCTTGGCTTCGGAGTTCTGGAATATCTCCAAGGCTTCTTCCACCAGCGGCCCCTCATAGCCCTCCTTGCACAGACGGTCCCAGGCACTCAGGTAAGACACAATCTGACACAGAATCAGTCAGTTAAAAGATAGAACTAAAAAGAAACTCACTGCACATAGAGATCAATAATAATACTAATCCTTGCTTTTTGATCGAGCGCCTCATCACATCGTTGGAATGTCTCAAAACGCTTCGCACAATATAACAATAACAGCAACAACAAAATTACATTTGTATAGCAGTGCCTTTCATGTCGGGAGGACGTCCCAAGGCGCTGGACAGCCAGTGTTTCAGACCTGGGATAGGGGAGGGAAAGGTGGGGATGAGAGGAGTAAGAAAACTATCTTAAGGTTTCGCTTCCCCCCCCCGCCTCCCTAGGAATCAAACCCGGGTCCCATCGCTCGTGAGGCGAGCGCTCTAACCGCTAAATCCACAGGACTCCTACACTGTCAAACCGGAGACTGCAAACACAGTTAGAGATTTCCTTATTTGCTGCCTTGGCTTTGGAGGAATGCGTGTCTACAAAACCTAAGGCATTTTAAAAACACGCAATTCAAGGTGCTAATCCCATGTATAACATCGCGTGTTCGGGGCAAATATTTATTGACGCAGGACTCTCTGTTCTTAAAAATTGAAAATGTAGCCAAGAAAAATGGTTTCTGAAGGGACGAGAGAGGCTCCGATGGATATTTATTGTGATGGGCATGCCTTAACTTAGATTGTCCTCTTTTGTCCTTTCTCGTTGGCTATTTCCAGTGTTGGATGTTGGCACACAGGCAAAATTGTGAATCAAGAGATGTTTCGACTCTGATGACTGACTCTCTGCTCTTTGTTTTCGCTGCAAGGACTGGACGGTTTGGCTATCGGTGCCACAATGAGCCCTTGCACCTCCTCTCCTCCTTGCCCTCCCTCTCCTTACTCCTCTTTCCGCTCCTCCTTTCTCCCTGTTACTACTTGACAGACGAACCACCGACCTGCTGTGTACTCCGTTGTCCAATGTTCTGGATGGCCCAAATGGCTCTGCTGATGGGGTAGCCCTGGTCTACTACAGTCTGGATGAGCACCTGCTCTTTCCGGCTCAGTGCCAGCAGTAGGTCAGCGTAAGAGTCTGGGAGAGGTTTGTGAGAACCCAAAGGCTTTGAGGTCGACGGAGGCGCCGGAAGGCAGGAGTAAGGGCTGAGAGACTGGAAACGAGCAGAGCAAAAACAAACATTCATAACACAGGCACGAGAATAGACGAGCTGTCAAAGAGTCTATAATGGCTCTATCAAAGAATCTGGTTTATTTTTGCCCAGCGAGGGGTTCGCTTCACAGTCTATTAGCTATTCCCAGACCCTCTCTGCAAACATTGCATTTCTCAATCAGAAGGCCCCCTGACCCTGGGCTATTCCCATTTTCCCAGTGTGATCACATTACTGGGTCACGTCTTCCACGTAGTTTAGCCAATTTTGGGTTCTCACAGATAAACAGAGCATTGTTTATACTCCTCACAACCTCCCTTTGGCCAAGTACCAGGATTGAGGGACTTCAGTTATGGGGAAAGGCTAGATAGGCTAAGTTTATTCTCTTTAGAACAGAGAAGGTTGAGAGGAGACCCAATAGAGGTTCATAAAATCACGAGGGAATTCGACAGGGTGAGTAAGGAAAAAACAGTTTCCACTGGTGGGCGAATCTGTGACTCATGGTCCCAGATTTACAATAGTTTCAAAACGAAGCAGAGGGGAGCTGAGGAGAAATGTTTCCACTCAGCGGGTTGTTCAAATCTGGAATGCATTGCCTGAAAAGGTGGTGGAGGCCGATTTGTTAACAGCTTTTAAACGAGAACTAGATCTTTATTTAGGGAGAACAGGTCTGTTAGGTTATGGGGAGAGCGGGGGGCTTAAGTTGAGTTGCTCCTTTCAAAGAGCCGGCACAGACTAGATGGTCTGAATGGCCTCCTTTTGTGCCGTAAAATTCGATGATTCTAAGTGGGCATCCTCTTGCAGTGATTCAGATTTTGATCCGCAAGCCAATAAAATCATTACTCCTCTTCCTTCCCAACCCCAACAATACCCTCGCAACTCCAACCCCCCATGCCCGCGCCCCTCCCCTCCCTCCATCCCGGGTATCCAGGGCATTGCAACGAAGAAACAGACTGTGAGTCATAGAAAACGACAACAATTTACACTGATATAGTGTCCCTCCTGCAGGGTGGTGTCGCAATGCGTTTGCTCTGGATAATAATAATAATAATAATCCTTTCATTAGATATAGCGCTTTTCACGTCTTCTGGACGTCTCAAAGCGCTTCACAGAATGCACTGTAAAGTGAATTGACTGTATATTTGTGGGCGAAACGCGGCAGCCAATTGCGCACAGCGACGTTCCCCCACAAACAGTCGTGGATTGAAAGAACAATTTTTAACATTTTTGTGGGGAGGGGTTATTATTAGGTGTGTGTGTGTGTGTGTGTGGAGTGAGGGATGGGCTAAGGTTTCGCCCTGACCTGCCTGGATTCAATGACAGATTGGGGTAGGATGGTAGGTAGGGATATTGACGTTGGGATTGAATTCTCACGGCGACGTCGGTGGGAATTCTCACCGGGATTGGTGGCTTGTGTCTTCGAAGGGGGGCTATAGGGCTGGCCGGGTAAGACCTGGCCTGGTGTCGCCGGGTGGAGGAGAGAGGAGGGCTTCCGGCTCCGTACTGCGGCATGAATGGGTTTTTGTTGCCTCTGTTGGTCTGGAGCTGAGAGAAGGATTTGCGGTAAAGTTTCTTGGGCGTTTGTTGTTGTTGTTGTTGCTGCTGCTGCTGCTGTTGTTGTTGTTGTTGTTGGTGGTGATGGTGATGGTGGTGGCAGTTGTGATGGTGGTGGCCCTGGTTCCAACCGGGGCCGAACCTCTTGCCCACCTCCTCCTCGGCGTCCGTGCCGCACGGTGGAGGCGCCGGCTTCAGCCCGTAGATGTGCGGGAGCCTTGTGGCGTTGAGGTTGCGGTGCCTCTCGCAGTGCCTGCTCTGCGAAGCGCTGCCCAGGAAAGGCGAGGAGGCTGGCCGTCCGTCCAGCAGCCTGGAGTGTGGACTCCATTTGACTCTGGGGATGGGCACCGAGGGGAGCTTGCGTTTCTCGTCCACCCTCTCGTCGGAGGAGGACGAGAGCTCGTCGTCCTCCGAGTAACCGTCGTCGCTCTCCGAAGAGACATAGGCCACTCGCTGGCGAGGAAAGCGGACGTCCATCACGCTGAAACTCCGGCACCTGTGAGTCTGCATAGCCACGTGGCCTCTATTGGGCTTGTGGAGGTCAGAGGAGCTGTCGTCGTTCGGGTCCTCGGAGCTGCCCTCCTCGGGATCGGGGAAGGCCAGCCAGAAGGGTGGGCAGGTGGGCACTGCCCTGACCCGCTCCGCCTCACGCTCCCCGATCCAATCCAACACCTTCCTCTCCAGAGAGAAGTCGTACTGCAAGGGATCGCACATAAGAAACCGATTTCACTCAACAGCACAATTAGGCTTTCATTTGACATCTCCCCCACCACCACCCACCCCACTTCATCCTCCGTTCTCTCTCCCAAAAGGTTTTCAAACATGATTTGAGTTATTTTTAATCAATGTTTGCGAGTTATTACCTCAGGAAGTGATCCGTCAATCAACTAACAATCGGTTTCCTATTTACCACGAGGTAAACAGAGGCGTGTGGAGTAAGGAAACTTGCCTAAAGTTTTGTTTGACCCCTCCCGGGAATCGAACCCGGGTTCTCTTGCTTGCAATCCGAGTGCTCTAACCACTACACTACAGGAGTTTCGAAGGAACAAAGGTAATCAACACTTTAAGGCTGCAATGTATTGATTTAACAGGTCTTAAAAATTGGTTTTCCCTCCACCAACAAACGTAAGAATGTGCAGAAATCTTTTTTGTGAACAAAATCACTCCCGATTAAATACCGTCAATAATCCTACAATCCCGTTCTGTTCCTCTTTTAAAAATAATTCCTTCTTTAGAGTGAGAAACAGACTCCGAACCCTGCCTGAATGCAAACTCACGGAAATAGCACTGATGTAGCTCTCAACTATTTACAGGATAAATCGCAAAGTAAGCCGCCTCAAGTAACACTTAACATTGCTATCAGAACAAAGGGTTCCTTCAAAGCTTTACCCTGGCACAATGTCCCTTCGGTGTAATCAAACTACTTCAGGCTACAATAGGACAAACCACTAGAAAAATAGCACTGCAATAAAGAAAATAGCAGTGCGGCAAATAAAGATGAATAATAAACCCTGCGCTTGATATAGCACCTTACGTCATGGAGACATCTCAAAGCGCTTCACAGGTTATACTGTACCATAAAGTGGATTGGCCGTGTCTCACAAACAGTCGTGGATCAGAGGCTGGGATGTCCTCCCGATGGGAAAGGCGCAGTACAAATGTAATTTTATTGCCGCTCTTATTGTTGGATTGAGTGACTGAAGTTTAAAAAACTAAGCATACAACACTGTAGAGTTCTGGGGCTCAGTGGTTAGATTGAGAGACCTTGGTTTGATTCCAGACAGGCTGAAACCTTGGGTAAGTTTTCTTACTCCACACGCCTAATAATAATTCCCTCCAAAAAAAACATTCGGAATTTGGTCACTCAATCCCAGACCGTTTGGACGCTGCCGTGCGCAATTGGCTGCCGCCCTTCGCCCACAAATATACAGTCAATTCACTTTACAGTGTGTTCTGTGAAGTGCTTTGAGACTCTGGAAGACATGAAAAGCGCTATATCAAGTGTAAGGATTATTAATAAAATACTGCACCTCCTCTTATTGTTGGAACATCTCAAAACACTCTACGGGATTTAATGCAAACGCATTGGGCAATCTGCACACAGCAATGTCCCACAAGCAGCCATAGTGTGAATGACCAATAATCCTTGCATTTCATATAGCGCTATTCACGTCTTCTGGACGTCTTAAAGCGCTTCACAGAATATAAAGTACTGTAAAGTGAATTGACTGTATATTTGTTGGCGAAATGCGGCAGCCAATTGAGCACAGCAGCGTCCCCCACAAACAGTCTTGGATTGAAATGACCGATTTATTATTGTTTTTTTCCATTGTGTTGAGGGATTATTATTAGGCGTGTGTGTGTATGTGTGTGGAGTAAAGAAACTTGCCCAAGGTTTCACCCTGACGTGCCTGGATTCGAACACAGGTCTCACGCTTGTAAGGCGTGTGATCTAACTACTGAGCTACAGGAGCTCCACAGATAGCGAAGAGGGATCGGTGTGTGTGGGAGAGACAGAAAACATGCTCTGTTGGCGTGAGCAGCCAGACGGAAATTAAATGATTCTGTTTCCAAGAAGCAGACAACAATCAGTTAACAACATTTGATTGGCTTCTTCATCAGGCTGTATGTGGCAGTTTAGCGTTGTTAGATTACAGCAGATTTAATAGAACGGCCAGTAAGATGCCAGTAGATTAAAGCCCATGTTATCTAAGGAACCTGCAAGTTATACCTCTATCCCTTTGGTTGAGTGCCCTGCATTAATATTCTGTTACTTAATCTTGCTGGTCAGGGTCAGTCCTTATTATCTAGGTGCTTTAATGTTCTTTGGTAAATCGGAAACTTTGAAGGAAAAACATCTCTTCTCTCAAAGGCTTCATTGGATATTTCTACTCTCGCCTCCTCCGTGTCCTGCGATCTGCGTTTGTGTCAAACGCGCTTACGGCTGCATTAGTCATTGCCTAAAAATAACCTGGATCTCTCAAACCCCCCTCCCATGCATTATGTCAATCGAATCTCAGGTAAATGGGACTGAATGGATTGCTCTTTCAAAAAGCCACCACCGACATGTTGGCCTAAATCAATGTCCGTGGCGCAATCTGAAAGGTGAACAGTTTTCCTCCCAGCGCCCTGCCTAAGATCAAATTGGCCATTGACTCGATTGTCTGTTTGTGCGGTATTGCTGTGTACAGATCCACTGCCACGTTCACCTGCAAATTTCTACGGTCATCACACTTTACAGTAAATCCTGTAACGCATTTTGTGATGTCCTCTCAACACAGAAGGTGCTGTATGATGAGATACAAGGATGATTATTGGACTGATAGATGCACGGAACTGGTCTGCCCTGATGTACTTATTGGTTACCTGTGTTTGCGCCAATATCTCTAAGCGATGAGACACGCAGATATCTGGTGGAGGGGAGATTACCACCCGTTTGCCTGCGCAGTTATTCTCCAGTGTCTCAGAAATTGTAAAGGATATTTCTTCCAAACAGCTGGACGATCCACCTAAGGCCGTCAGAGTGAAGAACAACGGATTAATTAAAGCGAGTCCGAGTTCATTCCTCGGCCACACGAACACAACACGTGACATAAATCTCCGGATTTACCTCATGAAACATTGCAGCACAAAAGCATAACCGCACAATCTTCTTTTTGGGCATGATAGCGTAATCCACTCTAATAATAAAATGGCATGACTATTATCTGAATGACTTACCCACGCTACTGTATACCTCAGCTTCTGAGCTGCTCATTATCTCACCCCCACCGAGTCCAATCTGAAAGATTAGGAAAAGAAACCATCAACTGCTGTTCGACGAGCGTTGCAAAGAGTGACAAACAAACTCAATCGTTTGGTTGACTTTCCCACGGTTAGAGAAGGAAAAAAAAACATAATCCCTGAATACAAACGAGAAGCTAGTTTCTCCCAGCGGGCTGGCCAGCCCTCCCTCCAGGTCAAAATTGTTCACTCGCTTCATGGTCATTTGCGGGACATTGTGCTGTGCGCAAATGTGACAACCGCTTTTGCCGACAAATACACAGTCACTATCCCTTTAGATTAAAACCCGTGAAGCACTTTTTGAGACATTTCTGATGAGGGCACAAGATGCATTATCAAAGGCAAAGGTTTTTTTTTATTGTATCAAATCAGGCTGTCACCATTCTGCCTTGGTGAACGTTACGTAGATTGTGAACATTATCGCCAATGATCTATTTTTTGGTGGCATGAATTAATTACCTGGATCTGCGCGCATAGACAAGATTGTCCTGATCGCTTGGTTTAAACTGGGTGTCGGGCGGTTGCGCTTTATAATTAAAGTCATCAACCCTGATAATGCCGAGGGTTACACTGACTGGATTAGTAATGGAAAGACTGGACACATCACCAGACCAGATGGCACAGCTTTTTCTCTGATGTGGTCGAATGTCACCAGCAAGCAGATTGGGGGGCGGAGGGAAGGAAGACAGATGTGAACAAATACCGGTAAGCAAATGATCAGTGATGGTAGACTTCACATCAAACACAACGGGTCAGTTCTCTGCATTTCCAGACATGTTTCATCCGCAATATACACTTTACAATATATTCCGTGAAGGGAGGATGGTAACGACAACCTCAAAATTATATTTGTTGAGCTGTATCAAATGAAAGGATTATTATCATTAAAATAATCATAATAATAATAATAATCTAACGTCTTTTCAGTCAGGTAGATTTCTGAAAGGGAGATTGGATTTTTAATCAAATAAAACAAGCCTTGAATTATCCAATAGTGTGTAGCTCTCGTCCTCAAAAGATGTGTTTTTTTACACTAAGCTGTGTTCTAGTTCCAACTTGCTAGATTCCAGTCTTTTTAAAAGTTCAGCCCCATTTAAAAAAAAAATGCTATATATCAAAAAGGAATCGACAAACCTACCGCATATAGGGTTAAACAGGAGCTACGTTATGCAATGTTTGGGTCACATTATGATGACATGTGCAACTTTTGAGCTGTTAATAAGTGGGTGGGAGGTGAAGGGGTGTCAAAACATGCCAGACTGCGAATCCGTTGTGCAAAACATGAATGCACTTTGGAAACTCTCTCTCTCTCATTGATACTGATAAACACTGATAATTGTTTTGCAAAGCACATTCTATTCATTTCCTATTACTGCAGCCCGTTTCATCATATTGCAAAATTCGGAGAGACAGAGAGAGAAATCCTTCGAAAATTCTCTCCTTTTAAAGGCAGGCAGCTTGGTATTTTCTCAGGTGGTTTCGGCAAGAGTTGAGTCTTATAGTGACTCACCCACCATAGATTTTAATAGTGATTAAAGGAGTGAAGCTATAACATGTACCAGTGGCTAGACAGAGGAGACAGGCAGCAAACAGGCCGGAAATTATTTTCTTTTACTTCAGTACTTTTGAATCCGAAAATTGCCATTTATGTATCTATCCAATGAGCAAAAACCTAAAATTAACTTGCATACAAATAGTAACTGAAACAAGGAGCAGTTAATTCATCTGAAATTTCTTCATCTGAAATCCACCGCAGCCTGGTTAGCCTTTTAAGTGCCTTAATATGCCTACATCATAAACACAGCTGAGCTGTGTTTAAGTTTTCTTAAAGTCCATTAACATAAATAACAATTTTAAATATCAAAGAAAAAATGACATATTTATGTCCTGTATTAAAACATTCAGCGCCTCCTAGAACTATGTGTCTACAGGTGTGCGTTGGCTGGCATTTAAAAAAAAACATAGCATTGCTTACAGTAACAGATCCAAGTCTGGAAGTGAGTTGTTCCGTTGATATGACGAGTTCTTTCCCGCTTAGTTGCCGGTCACTGAAACCCCTGCTGTGTGTATTATCTGACACTGTCCAGAAGAAGTCTGTGATTACAGATTAGCGCTGATGGACAGGACATTCTTAAAATATCCCTGTATTAACATAATACCCTACATGTGACCACACTCCGTCCTCCTTCTTCTTAGTTTAAATGCCATTAAGATAGGAGGGTTGTCAAGTCATCTCAATTGCCCTGTTGAACTTACTTCAGTTTATGTTTAATCCAGGTATTTAATCCCCGATTCAATGAAATTCTAAACAAACACAAAAACCCAAGCAAACTAGCGTCAGTACTGGGACTAAGAGGCCCAACGCCTGGAAGAAATCGTCTCCTTTAGACAGGTAACAAATCAAACTGGATCCATTGGGCTGTGAGATAGTTTCTCGCCCATTGAGCACTCATGCTTAAAGGTAGTGGGTTATCAGAAATTAAACATCCTAAACTAGTGCACAAATTTGATTTAGTTCCAAAAAACACCCGTGGTCCTATAATTTTGTAACTATCTTATATATTTTTTAAGCCTAAAACACTCCTCATTGATCTAGCTCTGCACGGAAAGGAACATCAGAATACCACTACCACTACCAATAATCCTTGCATTTGATATAGCGCTTTTCGCGTCTTCCAGACGTCTCAAAAGTGCTTCACTGAATATACTGTAAAGTGAATTGACTGTATAATTGTGGGCGAAACATGGCAGCCAATTGAGCACAGCAGTGTCCCCACAAACAGTCAAATTACCAATTTATTAATGGTTTTTATTTTTGAGGGATTATTTGAGGGATTGTTATTAATTATTATTAACAGTAAACATTGAATGCATTTGCCCCACACTTATAAGATCAGCAAGAAGCAACGTCTTATAACTTTCTCAAAGCAAGTTAAAATTTCAACCAAGAATCTATGTGTCCGAAGCATATACCTCCCCGACTACGGCTGCCAACAGTGGGTCTTGTCTCTCACTTTGATCATTCAGTTACTGCCACTTGCTGGAAGCAGCTGGAATATACAGATCATACAGAAAGACATGGATACAAGCGGGAAGGAAGGGCTTCACTACCTGTTTTTAAGCATTGAAAAAAAATATTTTAAATACTGTACCAGCGTCTTCTTTGTAACAAATCAGAAATGCATTGCTGCCCACTTGCATGTAATAATAATATTTTTTTTTTAAAAAAGGGCTATGGAAACAGGATTTGAAATTGATTTATTTTTTAAAAAAATATTTCTCATCGCGATGTTAACACAAGGCTCTTTCTTACACATCGCCCATTTTCTCAGTTTGAATCCATCAGTATTCTGCATTCAGACAGACCATCATCAAAATATTTACACAGCTCTCAATTCAAAATGCAAGTTCCGTCTCTATTTCCGGTGGAAGTCTCTTTCTTTCCAGGATACAAAGTATTTGCAGCCACAGAGAACTGAGGTGAACATGTCACCAGCTCTCAATCTGTCCCAGTGCTGTCGCCCAGGTGTCGTGAGAAGGTGGGGCTGGAAAGATCCAGCCGTGCGGTGCATAACTGCCATCGGGATGATCTTCTGGGACGAGATATCGGTCCCATTCTTGCCTAACGGGAAAAGAGGAAGAGAGAAAAATAACTAGTACATCCCCTAACAACACAAATACATTCTTAGCAAAATACGTACAGAATTTTAATGCCTTGGGACGTCCTCCCGACGTGAAAGGCGCTCTGTAAATGTCATTTGTTGTTGTATTTTGTTGTTTAGTGAGAGTCATTTGTTTGGGTGGCTGGTTGCTTCAGCATTGCACACTTGGCTGAGCAAACAGTCAATGCCTGCTTTGGCTGACTCTCATCCCATCGTAGGGATGTCCTCCAGATGTGAAAGGCACAGGAGAAATGTATTTGTTGTTATCCATAATGGGAGGAAGCCCAGTACTGTATAACAAAGGGAGTTTGCAATTGTGTGTGCCACACACACAAAAAACAAGACCTGAATAACAGAGGGTTAACACAGATTATCCATCCCTTTTTCTTAGCTCAGTATTATATTTTAGTGAGGTGAACGGTGCCAATGTAGGGTCACGGCATCCGGGCTCCTCAGAACTCTTACCTGATTTGTACAAGTACGTGCGGCGAGTGCTCGGTTTGCAGATAATATTGACGAAATGGCCTCAGTGGGTGATTCAAAGGCAATTCTGTAATGAAGTGAATAGGTGAGGCATTTGGTACTCCTCTATAGTTTGCCCAAATGGCAATATTATCAAAAGAAAACTCAATCCACGGCCACTCAATCCATGATTGTTTGTGGGACACTTGTATTTTGTGGGCGAAACGCGGCAATCAATTGGTGGGCGCAATTGACAGCTGCGTTTAACCACAGAAAATACACAGGGTCACTCCACTTTACAAGATATCCTGTGAAGCACTTTTGAGAGGTCTCACCGACGTGATACGCTGCTATATCAAAAGGATTATTATTATACAGATAATGAGGCATATGAATCACTTATCACTAACCTCTGTCTCAATCACTAACAGTGAAACCCTCATATAGCACTAATGCCTTGGGTCACACAGAAGCGCTTGGCTACGCATTCTCCACCGGCTCCCTGTCACAAAGTGGATCAACTTCAAGATCTTCACTCTCTCGTGTTTAAATCCTTCCACTCCTCGGCACCCACCACCTCTCTAACCTCCTCTCTCCTCACAACCTCCTCGCTGACTCCGCTCTATTGGTTCAGGCCTCCTCCATGTCCCCGAATCCTCTGCTCCACCAACATTGGCCGTGCTTTCAGCCACTACGCCCCGAAACTTTGGAACTCCCTCCATCAACCCCTTTGCCTCACCCCCTCCTTTCCCTTCAAGTCGCTCAAGATCTTTCTCTTCGACCGTGTTTACGGTCACCTTCACCCTCCCCCTGGCTCGGCTTCTGCCAATGTGAAGCGCTCTGTGACGTCATCAGGCGTGGAGGCCGCTATATAAATGCAAGTTGTTGTAGCACTTATTTATCTGTAGAACCTAAATTATCTGAACTATATTCCACTCTTATTACTAAAACACTTAAAAACAGGGTGTAGAATGAATGATACCTGGATCCCCAAACATTATGAACTCCACTTCTCTTTGTTGGCTCTCCAGGTTTTCTCTCTGTTTTTTCAATTTCTTCTCCCGCTCCCTCTTCCTTTCTTCCTCTTGCTCCCCTTCCAGCATTACTCTCAGGGCTCTTTCCTCCGCATCGTACAGTTCACTCCGTTTCTTAATCATTATTCTCAGCCTCTCAATGTGAAGCTGAAATATTTCGTCGGACGAAGCAGGTGGGTGGACGGCTGCAGAGAACACATCGGACGTGGTTCAGATTTTTTGTTCACGAAGCAGACTTCAATTGGCTCAGAATCAAGAGTTAATCTCATTTACGAACAGAATCAACGGACACAAGAAGCGACGCTCACCTTTCCTGGCTGCGGCTTCCTTCCTTAGTTTTCTCAGCTTCTCCAGGGCGCACAGGATATCCGCGATCCTTTTCGCGTCTGCCTGTTTCTTTCGCACTTCAGCTAACACTGCGTCTGCTGCGGCTTTGAGTTCACGTTCCTGCAAAAACAAAGTGATGTTTATTGCACTCACACCCACCCAAAGAATGATAACACTAGCATTTGATATAGCGCCTTATCACGTTGTGGAGTTGTCTTCATGGGATATACCGTAATGTGGTTTGACTGTGTGTGACAGCCCCTCCCCAAGCAATGGATTGGAGTGTTAATTTAGACTATGTGGCTCCAAGTCTTTATATGGGGTTTGAACTCACATCCTTATGTGACTCGGAGGCGAGAGCGCTACCACTGAGCCAGGCTGACACACAAATGAGGTACTACGGAAGGCACAAATATATCCAGATTATAGCACGCGGAGCTAACCTCAGTGGTTAGAGCGCTCGACTTACAAGCGTGAGACCTGTGTTCTAATTCAGGCAGATCAGAGCAAAACCGTGGGCAAGTTTCCTTACTCCAGACTCCGTCCTCAAAAAAAAACACAATAATATAATTGGTCATTTCAATCCACGACTGTTTGTGGGGGGACGCTGCTGTGCGCAATTGGCTGCCGCGTTACGCCCACAAATACACAGTCAATTCACTTCACAGTATATTCCGTGAAGCGCTTTGAGACTTCGGTAAGATGTGAAAAGCGCTATAATCAATTGCCAGGATTATTATCATGGCATAACAAAGATAGGACGCATCCCAGATCACGGCTCGGGTGCGCGTTACACAGATGCGATACTCAACCTTCTTCTTCTCTTCCACCTCGTGGATGCGCTTCATCCTCCAGGCGTCGATCTTCGCCTCCCTCTCCGCCGCCCGCTCCTCTTGCTCCTGGCTCTCCAGCCCCTGCTCCTCCTTCCTCCTTGCGATGCGTCTCCGCTTCCTCCCGACCCTCTCCAGCTCCTTCCTCAACGCCGCCACGTACGTGGCGTCCTTCAGCGGCTTCAGCTGGCCCTGCAGGGCGCCCCTCAGCTCGGTGGCCTCCCGGTAGGTCTCGTTCCAGGCCGTTTCGTCCTCCACCTCCTGCTTCAGCCGCCGGCACAGCTCCTCCAGCTCGGCCGTCAGCCGGCACACGGCGAGGACGGACTCCCGCGCCCGGCTGACCGAGGGCCCCGGCCGGCCGGGATCCCTGGCCCCCGACTGTCCCCGCGGCCGCCGCCCCGACAGCAGCCTCGCCAGCCAGAGCTGCGCCCGCTCCGGCGAGGCTCTGTGGGAGAACTGGTCGCCGGAGGGGCCGTCCCCGGGGTGCGGCCGCTGGCCACCGAGGCTCGGGTCCTTGCGACTCAGCGCGAAGTTGCCGGAGGTTTGCCAGGCCGGTGGCGCCTCACCACCACCACCACCACCACCACCGCCGCCGTTATTGTCGCTGTTGTTGTTGTTGTTGTTGTCGCTGTAATGGGGGCTGGGCTCATTACTCCACGGCGTTATCCCCGCCCTGTACGGGTTGAGGAAGCTGCCTCGGCCGTGATCTGCGGGGTGGAGGTGACGGCGAGTTCCTGGTCCTGGTCCATCCCCAGGTGAGGAGATGAAGCCGCCTCCTCCTCCTCCTCCTCCTCCATCGTGGTAGGGAGGTTGCCTCTGGTACTGGCCGCCGCTGTTGGTCTCCGGGAAGGGCTGGGCCTGAGCGTGTGGGGGGCGGCGGTCGCGAAACTGGTGCAGCGGCGGCTGCTCCTGAGGCCTGGGCTCCAGGTGCTGCAGGTTGAGGTTGAGGTGAGGGGGAGGAGGGAGTGAGGGGAGAGGCGGCTGCTCTGGACACGGGTGGTACCGAGTTGCCTCTGGTCCCTGAGGTGATGGTGGGGGAGGAGGAGGGGGAGGGTATCGCTCGCCTCCCGCCGGCGGAGGCCTCTCCCACAGCGGCCGAGGAAAGTCCCGCTGCTCGAGGCCCCAAGGCCCGAATGATGGCGGCAAAGGCAGCGGTGGGGCCCTGGCCTCCTCTGACCTGTCCCTCCCCGGCCTCAAGTGAGGGAAAGCCGGCCCCAGCTCCGCTCCTCCTCGGCTGAAGTAACCGCGGCCCTGACCGTGCGGGGGAGGCCGGTAATCCATGGCCGCCTCCACCAGCGCCAACCACCACGCCTGATTGACAGCGCCTCCCACCCAATCAGCCGCCGATCCGCCTCCACGCCAGCCAATCAGCGGTGTGGTGGGGGGGGGCGGGACTACTACCCATAGTGTCTGGCGCCCCCTGGAGGACGGCGGACCGAGGTACTGCAGCTCCCACTGCACTCCAGCTCACAGCAATCACCTGGTCAAAACTAGCTCAAGTGTCCACTTCAGTACAGCAGTACAGTACAGGTTGGACAGGGGACATGGAGAAGGCAGGAGCCTGCTGAGTGTAAATCACTTCGCTCCAGCGGGTCTGGCCTCCTCCACGTTCCCCAAATCCTCCACCCTCGGCGGCCGTACCTTCAGCCATTGGAACTCCCTTCCTCACTCCCTTCGCCTCGCCCCCTCTCTTCCTAGCTTCAGGTCACAGCTACAGATCTTTCTCCTCGACCACCCCTGCCCCTGGCTCGGTCCTGGGATCCACTACCGTGAAGCGCTCTGAGACGCCGTCCGGCGTGGAGGGCGCTATATGAATCAAAGTTGTTGTTGTAGGATGCGGGCAGGTATACTCAAATATCGAGTCGATTCACTTTACAGTGTGTTCTGCAAAACACTTTTGAGATGTCTAGATGACATGAAAAGCGCGATATCAAATGCAAGGATTTTTATTCTTGTGTAATGCTACACTTAAAATAAAATGCTGAATAATGCATGATGTACAGGGTCTTATTTTTCACCCACAAAATTAGTCGATCCACTTTGCAATACATTCATTGAGATGTCTCAATGAAGTGATAAGTCATTATATCAAGTGCATGGATTATCATTATTTAGCTGAGTAAAGCAATTTGAGATGACTTCCTGCTGTGAAAGGTGCTGTAAAAGTATACAGAATTGTGTCACGTTTACCACAAGTGCCAAGATTGCAGAACTGCCGCAGTTTTGATGTTTTTTTATTTGTACATTTTATTTATACAACCAGAGATTTACAATAATTCATCTTCAAATCCTTTAGTGTTCCAATAAACTGTTTCTAAAGGATTAGTTAATCCCATTACTGGTCGGCAAGACATAAAATGCTTTTGCTTCTTGACCTTTCAAAGAGCGTAAAAGAAAAAAAATACAAAATATATGGTGCAGATCTACTTGTGCTTAATATTAAATGTATCTAAAACAAGGTTACAAATACTTTAGTGCAAGCAGAATGAAGCCAAATCATATCCAGTTTTGTGGTAAAGAGCTGAAACCGAAATCCCCTCAATTCCTCCTCCTGCAGTTAGTAAAACTTTTTATTTTATTTATAATTACAAAGCACTGTGATCCCTTTTGTCTCAAATTGGTTCCTAAATCATGAACGGAAATATGTTAAACAAAACTAAAGCTTCCTAATATAACCACTGCACATCCAGCTCAATGAAGAGTACACAGATGTAGCTGGGAAATCTAACGGGGAATTTCAGAAAGTCCTCAAGGTTACTTCCGCAGATGTTGCTGCGATTGTTCTTGAATAGTCACGATAGGGAAGCCGCTGTTAAAAATGGTAACATGCGATAAACGCATGTGAATGTTTGCCAGTAAAATTCGAAGACAGCATAATGACCACTGTACAAAAATTTGCTATACAAAGAAATACATGATCAGATTGATTAGACTAGTGACCATGTCAGGAGGTGTCTGTGTGGGCTGGGGGAGGGTGGCGGGGGGGAAAAGGGAGAGAAGGTGCTTTTGAACTCTTTCTTCTTACCAAAGAAGCCTCTCTAGGGTCGATTAGGAACTCTCTGGTGAGAACAAAGGGTGATTTGCACGATAAAATTAAATAGAATTAAAAAAAAGTTGTAGGGAGATCCATTTTTGTACAAGCTCTTCCTTATTGGCTGGTGTTTAGTTGTTGGCTGCGTCAGCTTGACGATGCCACCTATCATCCTCCACTCCAGAATCATATTCTTCCTCAACAGCTTCTTTAGGGGGAGTTCTAAACAGGAGAAAATATTGTCAAAGAATTTATTAAACGACAAATAAGAATCCCTTGCGTATCAAGATTCAAGCCAAGCAGTTTGTATGGGTGGAATTGTGCTGGGCACCCAACCCAGAGATTCATCCGATGCTCAGTTCCCTCACTCAGCAGTACCAAGATTCCTTGGCCGGGTCAGGCCACCAGAGTGTTCTCTCCGGGCAAATTCTCTACTAAACACTGAATGCTTAGTATGTTCCTTGAATTAAGAGAGCTAAAAACTGCAATGTGCGAAATCAAAAGGATTTAAAAAACAGGACATTCTGCCGACTGTAAAAGCGACAGCTCTGTGAGCACTGTTGCACAGAACAAAAGGAAAATGGTGTAGGGAAGTAGATTTAATTTGTAGACGTTGACTTTTAAAATTTGCGACAGAGCCTTGAATACATACCTTATATATGCTGGAAGTTTCTTCCCTTCCACCACATCTTTCTCAACTTCCACAGCTACAATGTCAGAATTTGGCACCTCAAACATCGGCTCCAGCAGCAATTGTTCCTGAAAAACAGCGGTTGAAGTCGGGCTTTTAGGAATTATACATCAAGTGTGTTCTTAAGTGTGTTTTTAAGTGTGCTACTTAGGCCACCCAGTATTTCTTATTACAGTAAAAGCCCGTTTATCCGTGACCCGATCAACCGTAATTTCCATATAAATGGCACCTCAAAAAAAAGGTCCCCATTCGATTAACCGGATCTTATCCGGCACAATTGCTGTGGCGCATTTTTTCTCCCCCGTATCGGCATTTCGGAATGCTGCTAGTGTCTGAAGGTGATGCTGCCGTTTGTTCCCCTCACGTCGGCCATTGGAGAAATTATCGATAAGTCTGTACACCTGTATCCCAGCATCATGGCTTCAAACCAGGTATCTACCAGCAAAGGTGATTTTTAGGTGTATAACAAAGGTCTGTTATTATCTGTTATTATTTAGTCTACTATTAATATGGTATGCATTAAAATATATATTTTTTTTGTGTTGGGTTTCCGGTATTGGATATTCGACTGAATATCCGGCATGCCATTTAACCGACATTGGCCAGGTCCCGAGGGTGCCAGATAAAGAAGCTTTTACTATACTTCTCTTAAAGGCAATGATACTTTGAATAAAATAACAGGGTGTCCTTGCTGATCAAATGCCATTCCGCAATCATCAATCAGGTTTAATTATGTCCAAATCAGGTCATGAAATGTAGAGCGAGGAGCCAAATCCCTGTCAAAGTTTGTTCAGTGGAATGCAAGACGAGCCAGAAACAGGGGAGAAACATCAGTAAAGATTAAGACAATTGTTTTCCTGATCCCCAGATACTTTGTTGAAGGCAAAGTTAGCCATCATAAACAAGAGCTCCAAATCTCTCCGCAATCTCTTCAGGTAACTCACCATAATCGATCTAAGGCCTCGGGCGCCAGTCTTTCTCTCCAGAGCTAATCGAGCTATAGCTCTCAATGCACCCTCGCTTACAATCAGGTCACACTAAACGGATCATTAAAAAAAAGTTAAGTCGGTCGGTAACGACAGGAGAGAAATTAATTTGTTTACTTCTTTACTAAAACGCAACCTCCCTCCAGAATAATAATCCTTGCATTTGTTAGCGCTTTTCATATCTTATCGACGTCTCAAAGCGCTTCACAGAATTTACTGTAAAGTGAATTGACTATATTTGTGGGCAAATGTGGCAGCCAATTGCGCAAATCAGTGTCCCACAAACAGTCGTGGATTGAAATGACCAATTTTTATTATTGTGGTTTTTTGGGGGGGACGGATTATTATTGCCTCAAAATAGACGAAGCCTCATATATACTGGAAGGCTGTGTGGGAGGGGGAGAAAGAAAATAAATACATCACACTTGTTCGTACCTTGTCCATACTAAACAAAGCCTGGTATTGGGGGACAACAGCATTGCGAGGTTCTGTCAGAATCCGTACCAGGGTCTCCTCATCTAGACTGTGCAGTGGGACCACCACAGGCAGACGGCCGACAAATTCTGGGATCATTCCAAACTCAATCAGGTCCCGGGCTTCTACATAGCGGAGCAATCGGTCCTTTTCCTCCAGTTCCTGTACAGTGTTGTTGTCGCCGCTCGTGTTGGCTAGATCTGCCGCCGCTGCCGCCCTCCTCCCTTTGCCGAGGTTTGAAGGTGTTCCAAACCCAAGGTACTACAGAGAGAGAGAGAGACAACAACAACATTACACTTTCACCTCAGGAGGACGTCCCAAGGCGCTGCAAGAGAGAGGAAGGGAGAGAAAAGTGGGGGCGAAAAGTATTCAATAACAGTGAGATTAAAAAGCACTTCTGTTGTGCAACGTGCCCCCAAATAAATCATTCAAGCAAACAAATGAATAAGCCTTCTTAAAACTGGAATTTTGTTCAAAACTTTTTAAGTTTTCTGGAATAAAATAGAAAACCTCAACATCAGCCGATTCAAAAGCTTTTTTTTTTAAATGAAAAAAATGCATTTCCAGAAATTGATTATTTATGTAAAGAAGCTCACTGTTTTCGATGGCATTGGAGGCCCAATTTATTTAAAAGCTTTTCATTTTATTTTAAGTCAGCTACTTGACTTGACGCATGTGGAAACCCAAACCCACATCCCAAAAAGTCAAGCGAAATGCAGTATTACCTTTTCATTCTTCCTTCTGCTGATAATCCTGTCTAGACCATTGAAAGCACCAGACGCCACAAACAAAATATTGGTGGTATCCACTTGAACCGTCTCACCCCTCAATTTTCTTGAATTCTTCTCTGGGACATTTACAATTGTCCCTTCAAGTAGTTTCAACAGACCCTAAGTAAGAGTGGGCAGAATGGAAACCAAGTTTATATAAAAACGCACCTAGTTCAACCAATTCAACCAGGGGATGAAAAAAAGGCAGTAACCAAAAGCGTAAACAGTGTGTTCTGACAAATACTTCCAGCACCGAGATTGCCAGCTACTTGCCTGCTGAACACCCTCACCCCCTACATCACGTAGCTGATGAATGCCTGGCACACTGCCAATCTTATCCACTTCATCCAAGAACACGATTCCTGTGAAAGACAGCCAAGGTAATTACGATAATTATACATCATAATAATATTCCCCCATTTTCTCCAACAGATAAAATGCTGTGTGGAACACTATGGACTCTTATCCATAAGCCACTTCTTCTCGTATCCAGTTCCACCAACAAGCGTAATAAATGCACTCGGGCTGTGAGACCGATTTTACTGACAGAACAGAGTGAACACATAGTCAATTCTCTTTACTGGATATTCTGTGAAGCGCTTGGGGACGCCTAGAAGACGTGAAAAGCGCTACATCAAATGTAAGAATTATTATTATTATTATAAAAACTAACTTTAGGTTTAATATTACAGCAATACTGCAGTGTTTATCACAGGGAGTTCTTTGCTGGCATTGCCTACCTTGTTGTGCTTTGTCCACATTGTAATTGGAATCTTGCAGCAACTTAGCAATGACTGATTCAATGTCTTCACCCACGTAGCCAGCTTGGGTCAGGGTGGTACAATCACAGATGGCAAAGGGAACCTCGAGGCACCTGGCAAGAGTCTGGGCTAACAAAGTTTTACCTGGATTCAGGGAGAAAAGAAGAACATAAGAATTAGGAGCAGGAGTAGGCCATTCGGCCCCTCGAGCCTGCCCCGCCATTTGATAAGATCATGGCTGATCTTCTGACCTAACTCTAATTACCTGGCCTATCCCCATATCCCCTAATCCCTCTATTTTTTAATTTTTTAAAAATCTATCAGAACAAACAATGGTTTGAGTTAAAAACTGTTGTCTCATTTGAAAAAAATACATTTAAAAATATACTCGACTGTTGAGGACCACAAAAGTTTCGTAGGAAATTCTTAAAGGGTACTTCCAGAGACCAAATGAGCCGATTCAATGGTTGAGAATCAACCAAGGTGATTTTAGCAGGATTTCCTGGTGTGTCGTAACAGTAGGATTAATTAATTAACTGAAGAATCTGTACAGGAGTACAAATAAATGGACGGGGTTAAGATGGTAGAACGTTTTGAAAGCTTGTGGAGGATTCACAGATGATTCTGTGAGACAACAGCTAATGTTTCCCCCGAGATTTAAAACCAACCTGATCCTGTTGGACCTAGCAGCAGGATGTTACTTTTTTCCAGCTTAATGTCATCATGAGTGGAGTCCAGCACATCACCTCCTCGTTTCTCCTGAGGGACTGATTGACTTGCCTGCTGCTGCATGGAAGCACCGAGTGCATTGCCATGCGGGCTGATGCCTGCGATCTGAAGCAGCTCTGCGGGAGAAAAGTAAAGGAAAACCTCCAAATCATTCTAATTCTAATGCCACACGAGATAGCCCAATAACCAGGCTTTTCCTTCATTTTCATCTCAATTGCTTAACACCTCCAAATTAAATTTTCATTTTTTTAAAATTGTTTGGGTAAACGCTTAGAAATTCTGTCAAACATTAACTCTGGGTGAATGTCATTGTGGACAAAAAGATGAGACAATATCAGCTCAGCTCCACCGACACAAACAAATAATTCCCTCTAGAAAAAACCTAATGGGTAAATACCATCAAGATAGTTAGGAGTGGTAACGGCTATAAAACAATCTTTGAGTGATTATAAAGTCATTCATATGTTGCTTTTCCAGTTTACGACATTCAAAGCACTTGATCTATAAAAGAAAAAATCAATAGACACACACATACACCGATCCAGCTGGAGTGTGAGGCTGTGTATTTATTTGTTCAGCGCTCTGGGACATCCTCCCAACATGAAAGGCGCTCTACAAACGTAACGCTTTTGTTGTAGCACGCAGTTACTGGAAATGCAGTGCACTTCAAGATTGCGGTACGATCTGGCCAGCTTTCCTGCATATGAAGCTAGCAGCCTGTCTGCACTGGAACACACACCCACCAGTAGTGACCTGATAACCTGGAAGCGAGACTGGCAGCCATTATTTTCCCGTGAGCCAGTCACAGTTTGTCCAATACAACCAGTGATATTTCATATAGACGCTTATATGTAAAATAAACGTTTTTTGGAGGGGTTACCCGGGTGTCTGATACACCCAAAAAAAACATCAGTCTGGAATTCGGTTTGGTTCGGATACTCTTAAGCGCGGTGATGGGTTTCTGCATACGTCTGACGTCCAGCTGACAAATATAAAACACTTCAAAGCTCTTTAGGAACTATGACTGGTTGGAAATAAAGTGCATAATAATAAATCAATCCTTACATTAGAGAATAGCAGCTTTCACATCAGTAGGATGTTCCAAATTGCTGATCACAAAATACTGACTAAGAACATTTTCTATCAAGTACCGCTCCCCTGCACTTTCAGACGCTGGAGGAGTTGGAGCTCCTACACTCAGTAGCCAGCCTTGTTGTAGAGGTTTGTTTTCAATCTCACCCCTGTTCATTTTTCGATCCAAAAAGTTTTGCCTGAAACTGCTCAGTGTGCTCAGGCTATTTCATCTACTACTATCATAGCACCTTCAGCTGTGGTCTTGTGAACTTCTTGACTCACCAGCAGCTCTCTTCGCTGCCTGTTGGGGTCTCCCAAACATCGGTTGTGTTCCAAATACTCTCCAAAGAGACACAAATTACACTTTATTAGGAGACGCTGAGTTTCACGTATGTGTAAATGCCACAAAACCGAACGTATCCAGTTCACAGCTTTTACATTTTCAGGCATTGCACTGTTCAAAATTACACATCACGACTGTTCCAGCAAATTATCTGCAACTAGGTCAACCAGCCAGTGTATCCTTTTAAGTGTCACAGCCTCTAAATAGCGTTCATATCAGATGTCAACTGTGCTCACGGTTGCCAAATGCATCATTAAACCATGGCTTGTTCCAATAATTAATTCCTAAATAAAAGGAAATGGAAAACAGGACTAGGTAACAGACAAAGATATTCAATGACCCGTGGAAAAGAATGCAGGACTGATTGAATGTCACTAAGCACTTCAGAGGTGACGCGGAACACCCAACCAACCATAAAGGGCATTTGGGCAAAGGCAATGTGAATAAGGTTTTATGTTTTAAAAACAGGTATTCGAAGCAGTGAAAGGAGCAAGGTGAAGAGAATTTGGGAAAGCTGCAGAATGTCAAAGAGTAGATATATAGTGGCTGATATTTAGTAGCATTTAGCAAATAGTTATGAGACCACTATCTCTTCCCCAACCACTATATTTGGAAGTTCAGTTGGGGGGGAGGAAGACAGTGGCATGATGTAGATATACATCAACTTCTCCATTTTTGTTCTACGACTTTTCACCTTTTTCAAGTTTATTAGAACAGGGGCCATAACAGGCTAAAATTAGGACACTTTTAGAAGTCAGACATGAGCCTAGTAAAGAGCACAGAACTCAGAAAGCCGTGAAGTTCTACTGGATAAAAAGCAATCTGATTAAGTGGCCATATACCATATATGGATGGTTATTTGGGGAGAATGGGTTTGCTGGGAGAGAGCCGGGGAGTGGGATTGACTTTGAATAGCTCTTTTCAAAGAGCCGGCACAGACTCGATGGGCTGAATGGCCTCCTTTTGTGCTGTAAAGTTCTGTGATACCAACAGAAAAGTCAGATGTCCCAAAGCTTACTTAGTGCTTGTCTTAACAGACTTGATTTAGCAACGGATTCTAGGAAAGACTCAAGTGATATTTTACTCTGTATTTGACCATCTGTGCAAAAGGGTGTGGAGTTTCAAAAATAGAAGTCGTGTGGAAAGATATGCTAATGCAATTTTTGCAGATTTGTTTGCTTGACAAAGGAAGAATGCAGTGGTTGCTGTAGTTTTGAGATAGGCTAATACCTCACTGTTGCTCAAGGTATCAGGAATAGAAAATCTCAGAATGTTCAAAAAAAAGTATTTGTTTTCTATGGAAGAGACGGTGATTCCCAAGATCCAAGCAAAGGTAATTCAGTTAAGGTTTCACACAAGTGAGCCAAAGATAAAATGAGGATGTAACAGTAAGAATGAAAGTCTGCCAGAACTGTGTTACACAAATGAAAATAAGACTTGGAAGTCAGAGAAGGTAAATTAAGCAGACAGTGTCAATCAGTTTAAAAGGCAACTGGACGAGATCCTACTGAATGAAATAAGTAGTAAGAAATAAAGTAGGTAGGTGGCAATGAAAGCCATCAAAAAGGGCGGGGAGCAGGATTATGAACAGAGTAAGTCACAAGCTAAAGGTGCCAGATTTGGAAGAGGAAACAGGAAGGATTTTGAGTGAGAAAGATGAAAAGTGAAATTATGAAAAGGGCTCAATGTCAATAATAATAATAATTATTATTAAGGTCACTTTTACATCCTTGCAATCTTACGGTGTAAATATACATTGGGTTTTTAAAAGCAGTTGTCTTTTCAAGAAGAAAAAAAGTGACCCTAAATTACGACATCCTTAATCTTCTCGATTACATCTCCTTTTTTCTTCCACGCCACCCTACCTCAGACACACAAAGTGTGTGTCAGCATTGTGCTGCAGCTCTGCTTGCTTTTTCACAGGGTTGCTCACCAGCAAGGAAAATGGTATTAAATGGTGAAGGCAGTGTACTAGGTGCTGTGAGCATGGAAGTTGTAGATGAGCTCTGTCAAGGCCTAAACCCTGAGGGGCTTTCTAATGACACAAATGCAGAGTTTGTAGATGATAAAAGCCTGAATGAAGATGCAAGCGCTCACTGGTCTTCACATTTTTTAAAAATGTGTAAATAGGTGAACTTTTATCCTTTAGTTTTATTTGGAAACATTGCAGTCCCACAATTATTTTGGTGAATTTGTTGAAACCAGCATTTTCAAATTGAGTTTCAGCCTATTTCCCAAAGTGTTCTATACAAGTTACCAGTGTAAGCAATGACAGTCACTCAACTGCAACAAAACTGCATTCTCACTACACCGATCACACAAAGTGTCCTTACTCACAGGAAGCTTTGATAAAACAAGACTATACACCTGATTAGTGATCATCCTTGTCCATTTTTCGAGCTCTGAGTAACAAGGCTTTTTCAGGTGACTCAATTCACAAAACATAATTGAACTGTTCATTTGGGTTTTTTCTATTAAAAAAAACTTTGGGGGAAAAATCCCTAAGTGTGGGGGCGTGAAAGAGAAGGGTGGGGACAGGTAAGAAGATGAGTCAACTTACTTGTAAATCTGTACTCATCCTCTCGTCTTCGGATTTCTAACTCTACAGAAAAAGAGTTAGAAATAGCAACATCAAACAGTGATCTAGCTAAACACAGAGCAGCACGTACAGACCCAATACAATTGTTTTGTTTCCTTATACCAGTCTGACAGTCTGTACCTTTCCTATGAAATTGTACAGCAGATTAAAGCTTGAGCAGACTTTATTGTGTGTCAATTCTTCAACCTCCACCCCCTTCACTTGTTTCTGGTAGTGCAAAGTGATGTAGACTCACGGAGCAAGAATTGCAAGTCTTTGGTTTCAACAATGGCTTCAATTACAAAAGCTTCTTAAGATTAGATTTTTTAAATGTATTCCTTTTTACACTTCCATCCAAAGTTCAGACGGCAAAATTCGGCCGAACAGTCGGTGTGAAACTGAACAGTTAAAGTTTCTAAAAGTTCACAGGTTTGACCTTTCGGGGCTTTTAGGGTTATGTTAAGGGTGGGGAGTGGTGGTGGTGGAAGAGAGGGAGGAAAGTAAATCAGCAAGAGTTTCTGCTGCTGAAAGGTACAATGATGTCGTGAGAGGAGAGGATAACACTACTGGGTGTCAATTCATTTTACAGTATATTCTGTGAAGCATTTTGAAACGTCTAGAAGATGTGAAAAGCGCTACATCAAATGCAAGGATTATTATTTTTTATTATTATACACACGTTGTCTGAAACTGACCAACGAACTAGTATGACATTCATTTGTAACTGTGGACAAACAGGTAATGGCACTTTCACACCCTGAAGCAATGCACAGCAACTGGTGGTTCAACTCTATGTGAAATAGTTTGCATACCAGGGCCAGAGCTACAGGTGAATATGCTGAGCTCCATAGACAGAAAAGCCTTCTGTAAAGCTTTGCCTCGGACTTCATGCAAGTCATGTTAAATGTTATAGTCCCAACTGATATGATTTATGTAAGTTTTACTGTGCGCAAGTGTGAAGCAAGCTAATAAATGCAAATTGGAATTACTAACAAAAAAGTGAATAGCATTTAGTGATGAGTGCAGGACACTGACATGGAGAAAGAAAGAAATGCAAGAGCAAAACACAACGAACCTTAGGTTAGTGAACAAAATAAAAACCAGAGGATCAACTGACTATCAAGAGGAAGAAAAAAACATGGCTAGAGCTACTCAAGGAGAAACGAGATAGTCATGAACATGACTTTGGAAGAAGAGGTTACCCAGTTTAGGAGGGCGAAGTGCCAGACCCTGTCAGAGGCTTTGGAGATGTCCAAACTGATGAGCAATGAAGCATGGAAGAATTTCAAGAAGGTTCATAACTAACGTAGCTAGATCACCGTAATAAAACATGCTGGTGAGCCCTGTGCATTGAATTTTTACAAGCAACTTCAAGATGTCAAAACAATTGAGAATCACAGAATGCACTTATCACTCTAAACCAGGGTACTCCCAACTGGCGGCCCACCGGCTGGATGTGGCTTTAAGCTCCTTGTACGATCTTCATTTCTAAGACAGAGCAAGATCGCAGAGTAGATCAAAGAGGGTTAAAGTGGATTAAGCATTGGAACACTGCTTTTGTCTTTTGTTTGTGGCAGGCTTGCGATAGGCTGAATGGCCTCCTTCCGTACTGACAATGTCCACATTCACACTATGTATTCAGTGCAGGAATGAGAGGGGGGGGGGGAAATGCAATGACTCAAGCAAAAACTCGTAAAGGGATTCTGAATATTTGTTGGGGGACGTATTGTGGTATTTGGAGAGGTTAAACAAATGAGAAAGAATTGAGGTTTCAGTCACACCACATTATCAATTCAGTCAGCATAAACTGCAGGATATCCCAGTAATCCTTTCCACGACTTATTTGGTAAATGTGTATGAAACAGAAGATTACCAGATGGAGCACTGTAGCATGCACAATGGAACCTTCGAAACAGAAGTTCTGAAAGTCACGTAACAACAACTATTCATGTGGATAGCGATTGCAATTTCGCAAATAGTTTCTTAGTTGTTTTAACTTAGAGGCTTTGTCTGTGGAAAAGATATGGGGAGCGGGGTCTGCTCGCAGACCTTCTCCACTGCTCAGCTGACTTGCAAGGAAGTCCTTGAATTTCCATTCCTCCAGGCAGTCACCGTGCCCGTATCTGCCACCGGTCCTTACAGAATCCTAACTTTATTGATCTGAGGAAGATCACGGCGGCACAATAAGGTGCTCCAACACTTTGAGATGCCGAACCACATTTTCTGCCATTCAATGCAGGGTTCTAAAAGAAGCATCATTATGCTCCGCAAAAAGGTTTACTTTCTCTAGTAAATAGGATAAGATTCTTTACCAATACTTTTCTAATGCTTCCGACGGCAGCTAACCAAGTGCATTACCATTCTTACTCCGACCGATTTTGAACAATTACCTGCAAATCACCAAACGATTCCTCCGAAGAACATTTAAAAGACTAACCTCGAGGTGTCAATGAGGCTTGCTTTTCTACTTCGGTTTGTTGCCTAAGACCAGTTGGAATATTGTTGTAGATCCGCTTGTAATGATTGTACACAGCAACTGAGAGCACCTTCTTGGCATATGACTGGCCCACTACATACTTGTCAAGGTAACTGTATATCTGAAACATGAAGAGTAATGCTTAGAGAATTTGTAGCAGCTTTTGAGGAGGCTTTCTACTCAGGCAAATGTAATGCAATTCTAATGGGAGACAGGTCATAAAAAGACAGGACTCCACCATTATTACCAGCACTCTGAGATGCACCTCACGTGAAGGGCGCTGTATAAATGTACACATTATATAATACATAGCCACGCACCCCATCGCTATATAAATCACTAAGTAGCAAACCCTAAGCCATTTCACACACTAGTATAATTGTCATACAAATTATCCAGACGGGCTTAAAACAAGATGACATTTTAAATCCTGCAATTATACTTTAAAGTGAGATCAAGTGTAAGGTGAACTCGGGTTTGAAGACAATACAACTTGCAACCAGGAGCCTCACTCAAAAAGCTGGCTGGGTGCATTCTCTGCATATACATCATTGGGACATTTGGAAATGGACTGCATTCACAAAATGGATGGATGCAAAGACACTGAAGGCACTTTGTAATGGGGTTATCAACCCTGTTAAACTCCAGGACCATAATACTGGTAAGTTTCTCTCCAAGACAGTAGCTGAAATGGCCTCACCTCAACGAGATTGATAAGCCTCCTCATCAAATGGATATCTAATGCAGGATTTGGTGAAGCCATCTGTCACACTACATGGGTTGGGGTTACCTTTTTGGGTGGTGGTGGTGGTTTTTGCTGGAAAGCTAGTTTCACGGCTTCTGCCGCCGACTCGGGCTCTTTGTTTAAGCTTTTCTTGGAGTCTGCCTCAGACAACACTACAAAAAAGTGGTGGCATTTTTCACATTTCACAAAGCGAGTCGAAGCTGCAGAAGATAAAACAAGTTTGTCACTCAACTGAAACACGTTTAGCTACAGGTTACAGTCTGCCAGCTTCAAATGTGTGACACTTTTAAAGCAGTATGAACCACACTTAAAAGAGGAAGCTTTTCCATACATCTCCAGTTCCAATTTCGAGATGTGTATGGTATTATTTTGCCTTTTAAAGCTACTAAGAATGAGCTTACAGCATCTCCAAAGGATTTGAACCGATGTGATACACCCTTCTTTTGCAAACTGAGGTCCACAGGATAGAGACCTAGACTTGTTTGGAATCAAAATGGGACATACACCAGGAGACATCAGAACAAAAGAGTGTTTTCATAGTATCCTGGATAATATTTGGAGTAGTGTAGACAGAGACAGCCTCTAGAAAAAAGCTTTCTTTGTAAAATGAGAGGGGCAGCCCGCTCATTAATTAATTCCATTCGGGATGATTTGCTTAGAGTAGACATTATTCCTTCCTCTGTTAGCATCTTTCATCTGTAAACCATTTGGCAAGCATGTAAGCAATAGAAAGGGAAAAGAGGAGAAACCAACCCCTTGTCCCTGCCGTCTGACGTCTCTTCTTCTCACCAAATATTCAATACCAAATCCCGCCTCGCTTCTCACACAAACACTGTTTTATACGAACCATGATCAGTCACAATGACCAACAATCGTTTGAGTGTTTCCATCTTACAACACGGTGAATCGTCACTTGACAGAAATTCTAATCCTTCCTCTTGCTAAACTACTCACTCCATATTACAATAAATCATTAGCCTAGATTTGTTACTTGGAATGGAACACTTAATCCAATTTCTCATGGAATTAGATTGCTATCAACAACTTTTGGTTGCTTCACTGTACCAAATTTTGCAATAACAACTGGGTAGAGACCTCATGAAAGGAACCCTCCCAGTACTTCAGCAGTGAATATCTATAAATAGGAACACTGACTGACCTTGCATTTTTAATCTCACCAGACTTTTAACACAACTGCAGAAAAGCATGTAGCAACAAGGGGCGATTTGCTATATTTGCCAATGGTTTTGACTTTGCCCCATCGACCGTTTAAGAGTTCAATTCAGTCTAAATGTGAAATGAATTCAACTATGTGCTGATTCCTTTAAACGAATAAAATCCATAAAAAAAGGTATATTTTTATAATTTAGTTCTGACCTTCCATTTTACGTGGCTGCTACTGAACACATGATTACCATGTGTAAACAATTCCAACCATTGAGTTCATCAGAGTTTATCACAAAGTCCAAATGCTTCCCAAACAAAATGCAAATGAGTTCTTTACAAGAACCATCATAATGATGCCAAACCATCAAGGAATGCACTGATAATTAGCTGATCAAAAGTCGAGGCTATGTTATGTTTTAGGTGCAGGACATATTGAACTTCCGATGTCAATGGCTTGTAATCTCAAATACATCTTTCTCTGAAAATCAATCAATTTCTAAAAACGTCATAAACGTTTCTCTTTGTAATTCTCGGTTACAGCCGATTCAATTCAGAACATTAGTCTCAAAGAGACTCCTAGTATTTTCTGGATCAAGTGGAGGGAAAAAATGAATGAAATAGTCCCCAAAATACTGGAAGACTTGTGTCTTCTTCTGAATTGGCTACAACCTAGAATTACAAGTGTTTCTGGAATTACAAGTGTTCCAGCGACATCATGTTCTACACCAAAAGCATACACTGTTCTCATCCACATTACATCCAGCATCAGATTCAACTCCTATTGAACATTATTCTGTAAAGAGAACAAGGAAGCAATATGATGCTTCTGAAATGGTAGGAACGGTAGTTATTTTAGCCTTATATCGATAATCTGATGTGATGTGATCAGTGGATGAGACTAGAGTTGAATATTACTGTACTTACAAACAAAGGTTTCCACGTGAGTGCATGGATCCCCACACTTTGGGCAGCGCAGCTGGTTTCCACCTTTCCCAGAACCACCGGATCCTGATGATCGTTTACTGCCCCCATCACTGATGGACTTCTGCAAAGGTTTTAGCAGATGAAGCATCTCATCAATTGCCAACTCATTTAAAAGTAGTCGCAGTATTCAGTATTCTATCATTGTCGAGCACGGGGGTGGGGGGAGGTTTACAGTAGTTTCATAATTATAAATTCAATAATGTAAAATGATTTTAAATGTAAGCATTTAAGCAATAACAGGGGGAAAAATCATGATTATTTTTTTAACATCAGATGTGTCTTTATAGACCAGGAAGTAAGATTTTTCACATAAAGACCATCAACAACTAAGGAATACCTTATTGCTCTCTCCGGAAACATCTTTTGTTCCACTATCTTTTGAAGCCAGCACTACAACAGTTTCAGAAAATGTTCTGGTAGGAACTTTTCTTGCTCCATGTGCTTCAAAACTCATTATACTTCCCAATAGAGGGAGATTGAGACGTGCCGATGCATATCCTGAAATGAAAGAACAAATTCTCCGTATAAATGACTTTATGAAGGTCTGAAATGTCATTGGGACTAATTTTGACTTTATTCTATTCTCACTGTCTTTTTGTTTGGGGCATGATGTAACCAGTACAAACTGAAACATACACAGCAAGAAACTCTATTGCCAATTCAGCGATTAATGCCCCAATTATATTTCAAATTTGTTGTTGGCAGAATTTGATCTGAGGTCAAATATGCAGAAAAATTCACAAACATTGGCACTGGCATCAAGACCAAGGCCATCTTAAAAGGGGCCATTGACAGTAGCACAGATAAACGTTTTAAAAATGAGCTTTGCAAATGTTGGTATACTTCAGTATACCAACATTTGCAAAGCTCATTTTTTAAAAGTTTAAAAAGCACAAGCAGTTATTCAAAGGTCTTCAAGTTTCCAATCCTAGAAAGAGACATCCTTTCAGTTCTTTTCAAACTTTGGAAAGCTGGTGAACACTGCGGAGTGCATGTGCATTTTAAGTACATATGTACAGAACTTTGTTTTCCCCAGGTTAAGGACATTTCAAGCAAACAATATAACTACAGCTGGCTGTTTGCAATGGCGTCAGAAATGTTCCCAATAGTCTACCACTTGTACAATATAAGCAGCCCAACATTAACTAATATGAAAGTAACACAATGGTCTTTGCTAATTGTCTCCCCTGGACTTGTGCAATGAGTACACGCTGGAAATCAGTTACATGAGGCTTTAAAGCCAATTGCATCAATGCTAAGGCTGCCTCTGAGCTGACATCAGCTAACTCAGCACAAGCAGAACAATAAGGCACAAAACATCTGAGACAGCCATTCCATTTCTGAACTAAATAAACCGAAACCTGTTTGTACCATCATTTGGCAAATTGACTTGGAAGTTAATTTACTGGCATTTTCTTTCTGTCCCATTTATTATTGTTTTACTTCAGGAACTCATATTTACTGCTACTAAATACTTTTGCAAGAAATCTCAAAGCAAATCTTTAATACAGGTAGCTCAAAGTAATTTGATAATTCACCAATAGATCAATTTAGGTACTGAACATCTAACTTGAACTACATTAGTAGTAACTACATTACTTGGGCATGTACATGGAAGTGTCTGGTATCTGTTTTCCTAATGTGTATTTCACAATCAGCAGTACTGTCCAGTTTCTCCATTCAATGTACAGTATCACGAAAATATTTGTGACCCAATTTCCTAATCTTCAATATTTTCCCCTCAAATATTGGGTGTTTTGAGATCAACAGTTAAATTGATTCCTATAGAATCTATAGTTTACGTTTTTATAACTTTTTTTAAAAAAAAGACAAAGCCACTCACAGGAAAACTACTTGCAACCCACCCAAACGTTCATAAAACAATTTGAGGGGCTGATTGTCAGGGAGTTAAACTTCAGGGAAATTTCACAATAACATTTGTTTGCAGACTGACTAGTATGACCAGTATTCTTAAAAGGTCATTGTATTCATAAAAATAAGGCAGTTTTTGGCCTAGATGGCTCAATACACTGTGCCTGAGTTAGGCAAGATTAGCCCGTGGAAAATTCCTGCATAATATCTGCCAGTTCCACCTTTGACAGTGAATGATCAATAAATGATCCCTGGTGGAAATATGTGCATTCTTTATGGTAGAACAGCCAGTTTTACATTCAATGTCTACATCCAAACAATTGTTGAGACAGTCCACAAATTTCAATGAAGAGTGACAAATCGACAACTGATCCAGGATCCACATGCCTCCAGTTAGGCTACTGTTGGAAGAGTAAGGTACTGGTTGCTTTTGTTTACGGGTACAGTAAAAGCGCATTTATCCGGCATCCGATCAACCGTAATGTCCGTGTAACTGGCATCACAAAAAAAAAGGTCCGCATTCGATTAACCGGAATTTATCCAGAAAAATGTATGAAATTTTAAAAAAATTGGGGCATTTTCAGACAAATATCCGGCAAGCGGTTTAACTGGCATTGGCCAGTCCCGAGCTTTTACTGTGTCTAATCTTGGCTAGAGTTGAGGTACTGTTGGAATTTACCAGTGGAGTTAAAACTAGTTAGTTCAAGTAAAGTAAAGCTTGTTGGACCGGATGACAGGTGGTTCTACGAGTTGCTGACATCCGTTAGCAATGTGCACTTTACACGAGTCATCACTTTCAGTATATTTCAAAATAAATTCTCGGTATGTATGTGTTTGTATTGGTAGTGTGTGTGTGGGGGTGGGGGCTAAGGGTGACAAACACACCGACATTTTCTTTTCTACTCTAGCAAGGGAGACTCTTGCGTCATATTAATCACAATAATCTCACACACAAGTGACGCGTGGGGCATTTTGACATCTAATTAGGTCAAGCTGTTGATTGCACTACATTACTCTGCTGCACTCAAAAAAAACAAAGTTGGGCTACAGCAATCATTTTTGTCGCCAGTGTATTCCACCCCCTCCCCTCTCTTAACTTTTAAAGCTAAGGACAGCCTAGGCATATATATATATATATATACATATATAGTATACACACACATTTCACAACAAAACATAAGCCATCATATTGTAAATTCGACACAATTATCTTAGTTGTAAACGGTTAGTTTCGCCCTTACTGTGGATGTATTCAAACTTTAAACCCGGGTCTTACCCAGGTCTGGGCTGGGCTGATGGCCTGGCGGCAGGCCCAGCCCAGCCGTGACACCACCCCCCCACCCTGCGGCTTTGCTTACCTAAACCCGAGCCAGTGATGGACGAGCGGATAAACCGTGCAGCCGACGAGCAAGTGCACATCACCACAGTGCAGGACATGTTCAAACGCTGCTTTCCTTCCCCCTCACCCCGAAACTCCTCCTCCTCGGTTTCTCCTCAGCGGTCTCGGTCGGATCTCTCGCCTAAGGAGGGAGGGAGGGAGTGAGGCGATGGGAGGGGGGGGGGGGGAGTGTTTTGGGAGGCCAATGTCTTATGGAGGCTTTTCCCCCCCACACCCAGGCAAGGCTGTCAGTCGCCCCCAAGGCCCCAGCAGCCCGTTAAAAAAATCCGGAGCGGCCTTGGATTGGATGTCTCTCTCTCTCACTCTCCGGGTTTAATTACACTCCACAAAACAAACAAGAGGAAGCGAGGAGTGAGTCAGTCACCCAGCCGGCCTTTCGCTCCCTAAACGTCGACTCAGCGGGGAGCGTTTCTGTGGAGAAACAACAAACTGCCGCGGTGGATACTCCTCCTCTTTCGACTACCACCTACTCCTCCCACTGCTCCACCTTCCGGTGCTGCCTCAGCCCGTGTGTCACACACTAACTGGCTCCCCCTACCCGAACCCGCGTTACTGACGCCAGGCGCGGTGGGGGGGGGGGGGGGGGGAGAGTGAGAGAGAGGGGAAGCGTTTCCAGTCGGACACTTCCGGTTGCCGCGCGTTTGTGTGTGTGTGTCTGTGTTCGTGTGAAAAACCGTTATAGAAGCTCGACGAGAAGCCTCGCGCGCTCAAACGTCGCGCCAACGGGAGAGATTCAAATACCACCCCCCACCACCCCACCCCGCCCGACCCAACAAACCCCCTTCAAAAAATATCTTCATACCGCATCGTCTCTCTTCACCGTGGCCGGTAATCGTTTTCCCTCCCAAACCCGTTTCGAATTACTACATTTGAACCGTGGTCAACCAGAGCGAAAATTATCTCCTCACCTCCCTCCACCTCCCCCATCCCTCCCCTCACAAACCCCCCCCACCCCCATTTTAAAATCATCGGACCCCGGCGCCGTTGGGAGTGAGGGAAGCCTTTAGCGACGGACTCCCAAGGCATTTAGCCGCCGCAATAGGGAGACGAGCACTTTTATCCTTCCCGCACACCCACCCTTACCCCTCCCTCTCGCCCCCCAACGCCATCCACCTCGCAAAACCGTTTTGCAGTATGGAACTGCTGCCATGGGGAGTCGGGTAGGTGCCTCCAGCCTGCTTCAGTGAATGCTAACAACAACAACAACCACAAAATTACATTCGTATTAGTGCCTTTCACGGAGTTCCAGGAGGAGGACTTCCCAAGGCGCTGGACAGTCAAGTGTTTCGGATCCATGCTGGGGTCAGGATCAGGGAAGGATGGGAGAGAAGCTGCGGTGACCAATGGCACCGACAAAGAGGAGGGTCTTGAGGCGGGACTTGAAGGAGGCGAGGGAGGGGGGCTGTGGGACTGCGGGATGGAATTCCGAAGTTTGGGGGGGGGGGGGGGGGGGGGTTGCAGAGTGGCTGAAGGCTCGCCCGCCTATGGTGGGGCTGGGAGCCTGCTGAGCGGAGGGAACGGACAGGCTGGTAGGGTGAGGGTGGGAGGGGGGCGGGGGGGGGGGCAGGAAGTCACAGAGGGTGGGGTGTAGAGGGCTGGGCGAGGCCATAGAGGAGTTGAGGATCAAACAAAACACCTACCTTCCTGACTGGCTTGCTGAGGCGGACTGTATAACCATGAAGGTTCATGCTACCAGTCCCTGAGGTGTGGAGGCGCTGGCATGAGGAATTCAGTAGGGCTTCAATCTCGTTGACATTTAACCGTAGAAAGTTAGCTCTCATCCAGGATTTGACGTCCGGAAGCCAGTCTTATCAGGAGAGCAGTTGTCTTGGAATCAAGGGCAGAAGCAGAGAGATAGAGTTGGGTGTCGTCCGCATGCATATGGAAGTTGACCCCATGTCAGCGGATGATGTCACCAATGGGGGGGAGCATGTTGATGTTGAAGAGGGCCAAGGACAGAGCTCTAAGGGACGCCGCAGATGATGGTGTGGGGGGCTGGTGAAGAAGCCGCTGAGGATATTCGGTATTGAGGCCAATTCTCTCCACTCGCTTTAAAGCGCTGAACAATGTCCTTTGTTCCATCTTGTTTTGTGCTCTAATTCCACTTGCCGTGGGTAGGTTCACTGGTTTAAATGACCAATCCTCCATTCATTAGATGTTCACCTCATGACGGTTTGTGGGAATTTGCTGGGGGCTGCTGTTTTCTAAAAGAAACAAGTTCCCACACTCTGAAGCAAACACTATAAAGTACCTAGGCATAATACATCAAGTGCTATGAAAATACAAGCTATTTTTCTTACAATAGATGAATCACATACTGACTGTTACTTATTGCGCCATTTATGTGGCGCAACAATGGCATTTACATAGTACGTTTCACGTCAGAAGGACATTAATAATAATACTTGCATTTGATATAGCGTATTTCAGGTCTTCTAGACGTCACAAAGTGCTTCACAGAATATATTGTAAAGTTAATTGACTGTATATTTGTGGGCAGCCAATTGCGGACAGTAGTGCCCCACAAACAGTCGTGGATTGAAAAGACCAATTTATTATTGTTTTTTTGAAGGATTAATCAGACATGTGATGTAAGGAAACTTGGCCAAGGTTTCACCCTGGTTGGGAAATGGACCCAGGTCTCGCTTGTAAGGTGATTGCTCTAACCACTGAGCTACAGGACTCCACAAAGTTCCATGGCAACTTCTTAGTTACACATATGGTTGAAATTTCTTACTGTGTCAGATATCTGAATTCCTTTAATTATTCTGAATTCCAAATGGAGGTAGAGAGAGACACGCAACTCAACTGATATCCAAGCGCCTTAGCCTGGTTCAATTGGTAGGTCCCCTGTGAGTCGTTTAACCCACAAATTGTGACTTGGAACTCATGTACTGTAGTTCAAGGTGACATGACACTAAGTACAGTGCTGGCGGTGTTGTTGGAGGTGACCAGTGACTTCACCAGGAAGGATTGATTCCATTAATAACCCATGCATTTGATATAGCACCTCAAAAAGTGCTTAACATAATATATTGTATAAAAAGTGGATTGACTATATTTTTTGGGGCGATTAGGACATCACATTGCAACCAGCTGAATTCATTTCACAGTACTGTACATCCTGTGAAGCGCTTTGAGACGTCCAGAAGATGTGATAAGGCACTGTCCGGCTCAGACACGATGGGCCGAAATGGCCTCCCTTTTGCGTAGTAGAACTCTGATATTACCTTCAAAGATTCTGATTACAGTATTAAATTGGGCACCCCTAATGCGTGTCGGGATGTCGCGGCTTCGACTCCTTTTCCAAGGTGGCCGCCTGATTACGTGCTACTAGGAGCGCCGCCAACCGTTGTTTCTCGCGAGACTTGCCGCGGAGTTGTAAAGGGAAGTGCTCGGCGCCCTGGGGTTGTGAGCGGGAGGCCCCGTGGAGAGGACGGAGCTCGAGCCTCTTGTTTCGTTAGCAGCGTAGGTCGATCCTCACTGACTGCAAATGGCCGAGCTCAGCGACGAGCCTCAACAGGTGGAAACCGTTGAGAACCTTAAAGTGGAAGGAAATGAGACTCAGTTGAAAATGTAATGAAACCAGACCTTTTGTGTGTGTGTGTGTGAGTAAGTGAGGGCTGGGGGGGAGGGGATGTGTCCCATTCCCGCCGTTGTGTGTGGAAGGCGCGGGTGGCGGTAGGCCGCAGCGGAGAGCGATGGATGCCTTTATCACTCACTCACTCACTCCTCTCCACTCGCGAAGAGAGTATTTCTCACTACTTATTCGTCGCATTTTATTTTAAATTCCTCCGCGTGTTGAGAAATCACGGCTTTGCTGTGTTTGATTTGCGCCTTCTTCAGCCCCCCCACCGCAAGGCCTAATTAAGCTGGCTTCAAATGGCAGTGTTTTTGTTTGCCCCTCCCTCCCATTTTTCCCTCCACACCAAAATATCAGGCCGAAATCGGTAGGGGCGGAGGGGTATTTGCTATTTTCAATCAGTTCACCTCCATTATTACATCATAACGGAGGTGATGTACAATCCCTGGAGATGCAAGAAGATCCAGAGGCTTTTGGTCATCTGGCTCTTTGTGATTTCTCCGAAAGGTCTTTTGTTTTCCTTCTGCCCCCAAAAGGTGTTTTTATCGAGGAAGCCCAGAAATTAGATTTGCTTTTTTTCGACTGTTTAGACTTTGTTCCCCTGTTTTTAAGGGGAGGTAAAACATTTACTTTGTCCCGTTGTTCGGGTGCATAAACTCCACTGCTTGGAGCGAAGCTTTCTCAAAGGTTTCATTATTACACTGCACCGATTGAGTTAATCTCCGTACAACTATACAACTGGTAAGGGAAAAATAAGATGGGGTTTCTGACTCTGATTATTCATTGACTCCCTCCCTCATGGAAAGTGCGTTTACGTGGATGTCAGATGAAGGCTCAGCGGTTATGAGCTCCATGGTTGAAAAAAACCTATTGATAAAAGTATTGTGCAGACTCGCACGTGAAAATGGCTCCCGCGAGTTACAGCATCAAGACCTTCAAGTTTGGAATGGTGAATACATCACAGATGTGTCTTCTGTGTTGAATCGTGGCTAGGTGTTATACATGTATTTAATTCTCAGTAATTGCATGGTTATTGTAACAGGTGCAACATTTTGTGGAAAGCTAGTATGGAAAATGTTTTCGTGCAGGTTTAATAGTATGTTGTGACATTTAAAGGAAATTCGTAAACAATTCAATAACAACAATGTAAAGCTATGGAGAGAAAATGGAAATAGGATTATATAGTATTGCATGATGGTCTGAATGGCTTCATTTTGTTGAAGTTTGATTCTATATATATCCATTGTGTCTGATGTGAGTTTCTTAAAGAATTGCTAGTTTTTTTTTATCATGTTTGTATTGTAATCATACTGTTTTAATATGCAAGCAATTTTATGTAGGGTTAAATTGCAAAGCTGTAATTAAATCAGACTAGTGCTGAGAAGTTTGAGCAGTTCGTTGGTAAAGTTTTTAGGATTAAGTTGCAGTCATTTCCTTTAAATTGCTATAAAATAAAATAAAAATCTTTTGGAAAAAAAGTACTTGATTGTATGGGCAAAACGTCTGTTTGGGAGAAGGAATTGCAATGATGTTTTCTCTTAATTGATTTACTACAAAAATTATCTAATTTTCCATCTAAGCTTCATAGGCATAAACTTGAGTAAATGCTTGAGCTGTTACTTCAGTATTGAATAGATAGTGTATAACTAATTCTGGGTGAAATACAAAGGAGGGTATACATTTTATACAACAACAAAATACACTTGTATAGTGCCTTTCACGTCAGGAGGACGTCCCTAGGCGCATTTTATAGTGATAATAATAGTGAAGTAGCAAATAACGCAGAAATTTTCTGCTAGATGTTGTACATTTATGCACCTTTTATTTTCCTGTCATTATCAGTGCCTTGGATTGTTGGAGGGAGGGGTACATTTTGCATATATGACTAAAGATATTGATTGATCTGTTTGCATTTGATTTTTTGTTTTGATTTTGACATTTGTCTTCATTTTGGTAACATTGCTGTACACTATAAAGTGCTTTGCATCATTTAATTTTATTTGTGTAGTGTGCCCTTTAAGATTGTGACTTGTGAAAAAATTGCATAAGTAATGTGCTGAAAGTTTGAGATAACTGGGCTTTTTCTGAGAATCTTTTGTTTCATGAGTGTTTTGTGGCAATCTATTTTGCTTCATGAGAGTTTTTGGGTGAATGATTAGAAGCATTTGAAGGCTAATTAATGTATTTTTCTTTAATGTATAGTGAAGAGGATGAGTCTTCAAAAGAGGAGACTTCAAGTCTGAAGGAAAAGTCCCTAGGAATCAAGAAATCTAATAGATTTCATCCATACTCAAAAGAAAAGACTGCGAATGGAGACAAGAAGGGCTATAATCGTAACCGAGTTTTTATTAGCAACATTCCGTATGACATGAAGTGGCAAGCAATTAAAGACCTTATGCGAGAAAAAGGTAACCTGATGAAAGCAGCCTTTAACTGCTTTCCAGATATCTAAAATTCAAATTCTTGTAGTTTTTGTCATTTTCAAAAATAAAAAAAATTGGTCACTGGTAAACCCAGAATTTCTGATGAAACGCAAAAATTTGAAAGCTTGTTATATAGAATTGAAGAGGCAAAAAAAAATGGGTTCCTTCTATACAGCAACTTTTTTTTGAAAAGCAGTCTGATTTTCAAACTTGTAACTGAGCTTTAAAATGTATATTTATGTCGTCCAACATAAAATGAGTAGACGGCAAAAAAAAATTGTTAGCTTGTTGTGATATTTTGGCAATATTTTATTGTGCTAAAAGAATTACAGTATTTGTTCAACTCTACATACAAATAATTTTTATGTGAGGGAAGGAGAACACTGTGAACATATCATGTCCCTTTAAAAAGTTTCACACCCTGAATAATATTTAGGCGATGCTGATGTGCTCTCTCTGCTGGAGAGATATTCTCTTAGATAGACTCAAATTTTGTAGATGTAGCTGCAACATCTGATTGGCATCAACTGCACTTGAATTTCATGCAATTTTGTTGCTCGGATCTAATAGTATTGGATATGCTTAAAATGGATTAAATGTTGTTGCATGAATAATCTGTCATATAATGTTGGATACTTATTTTCTCCAGCATTATTACCTAGATAGGAAATTATTTCTCTGGTCCTGCTAGTTAAGGATCCAATAAGCCTATCAATACATAAAGGAACGGGTGATCTTTCACTCAGTGATGGTGATGCATGAATTTCAAATTGAGTCACCATTTAATAGTGGAACACTGGCATTATCCAATATCTACAGTTAGAAAACTTTTAATACAAATAGGGCCAATTGCTAGGTTTGTCCACTGTTCTAAAACAGATATTCCAGCAAACCTGTTGCATACTGATGTATCTTTGCTGCTTTGAGATCATTGATGAATCTGTGATCTAGGTTAAAGTTGATGGAACTTTAAGCTGTTTGCAGACTAATTCATATCTCAGCCAGTTGTCATTTTGTTGGGGTCTCTAAATTTCAATTTATAAACCCTGATCATAAGATATATGGAACTATCACCCTCATTGTTTCCTGGTTCCATTGGATACTCACCCCTTAGCGAGTTGAATATACGACTCTGATCTCTAACCCCATATCGGCCTGTCCGCTTCCTCTGCTCGGCGGACACTGACCTGATTCAAATCCTCCGCACTTCCTGCCCCACCATTGGTGGTCGGGCATTCAACATCTCTGCCCCCAAACTCTAGAACTCTATCCTGCAATCCCTCAGTCTCATTCCTCTCTTGCCTCCTTCAAGTCCTGTGTAAGACTTTCCTCATTGACCATGCTGTCGACACCCTCCTACACCTACTACCCGCTATACCTTCTGACCCCAATTCCCAGCTTTGGTCCAAAAACCCTTGATTGTCCAGCGCTCTGGGACAACTATCCGATGTGAAGTGAGCTCTCAAGTATAATTTATTGTTGTATAATTAATATTGATCTGAAGCCAGAATTATTGCTGAAAAGGTTTCATGCTCCAAAACACTTTCTGATAACTATAAAATGTGAACTTGTTTCTAAACAAAACCAATGAGCTTCATTTTGAAAACAACGGATATGGTCTTATCAATCTCCTTGATAAGACCATACATTTTGAATCATGTATCTTATGATTACAGTGCCAATGTTCTGTCTTCTGTTGAAACATTCAATGACAACCGCAGACATTTAACCTTCTTTGCATGTGAACTTATTTCCTATTTCAATGCAAACGTTTAGCTTCATTTAGGAGCAATACATTTCTAAATCTCTTTTTAGTCTGGTAGGTATTTTATACCTGCTGCTGCTTCCAACACCTCCAAGCTCATTTTATCTCTTTGTCACTCTTATGCAATACTTATACACTAATACAGAGACACTTGCTTATCCTTGTGTGGGAGTAATCTACCAGGAGCATTATATATGGTTTAAAATGTTGATCTGACTTGATGAAATGATTCAAGCTGATCATATTTTAGGTTTTGAAACCATAGCTTCAGAAATTGTATTCCTTGGTTATAGACCATTTGTTTGTGGATTTCAACAACAACAAAATTACATTTGTATAGCACCTTTGATGTCAGGAGGACACGTGACAAAGGAATTTGAGGTTAGCAACCATGGTTGTAATGTTCTATTTAGTATAATTCAGCTTCACGTGCAAAACCTGCCTCTTGTAATCCATCTTTCTGACCTAATGCATTTTGCAATCATTTCATTAACTGCACGTCCTTATGCAGTATTTGAGATTACTGCTTCCAGATCAACAGTTGAAAATGTACCACACATTGAGGTGTTTTATACAAGACTTGGAAAGAACACTTGATGTAAGCATGATACATTATCCTTAACAGTATGCCTGGTGTTTTCAACAACAACAAAATTATATTTTATATAGTGCCTTTCACATTGGGAGGATATCCCAAGGCTCTGGAGAATCAATATTTTCCCCTGTAAAATGAAAGGGATTTGTATGTTGAGTTGAATCATATGTGGAGTTGAACCCCCAGGTTTGAAGATTATACCAGTAGAAGGTAATTGTAAGTTCAGAAAACATCCAATAATGGAGCTGTACAGGGAATTCGTATATGATTCCATGTGTTTAATACATTTTTATGGAACACGTAATTGTTACTTATGAACATAGAATTGAAAGTTCAGACATATTTCCAAAATAATTTCAATGTAATTTATGGTATTGCATACATATAGGTAAATCATGACAATCATGACCAAAATAGATTTGAGACTGACAAATGTAGTGTTTACTGTAGGCATTCATTAGCTAGTGTAAAAATAACCTAATGGTCTTCCTATTAAGGATTTATTCTGCTTTTGCAGCCAATTGATTAATGGTGGGTTTTGTTCAGGCCTTTGAAAAGATGATGATGATGATGATGATGATGGAAGTGGTATCTCATCATTGTGCATTGTAATTTTGCAATTTTGAAATGTATAGAGAAAAAACCTCTTAATGGATCAAATGGCTTCGTAAGGTTTTTATTGTTTAAGGAAATTGTTTTTAGAAGAGAAATTGCTGACCCTTGTCTTCAAGTTATAGAAAACTGAAAGTTTTTCCGTCGTCGCTTTTTTAAGTAAGTTGGACTTTGGTTCCAAGTACAGTGTTTTTTGCTCATGACTGTTATTTCACCATTTCCAATCACCGGAGATTAAAATGATTTTGTAATAAGATCAATACTTGTTACTTTTGTTTCTTGCATCTGTTGTAAGGTGACTCAAAGTTTAATTGTGAAGCTCAATGTCTTGGATTTGGATTTAGATTTTTATGCCATGATCTGGCAGAATTATTGCTTTTGTGTGTTGTGCCCTAAGCATTTTCATTGCAGTATTGCTGTTATGTATTTGTGACTACACATTTAGGGTTGTAATCTTGGTCACCTTAAAACAGTGTATAGTATTTTGATTGCCACACAGTCGGCATTGATGGAAAATATATTTTGATTTAGTAATGTCGGATTGTTAACCCGGTAGTAAACAATATTTATTTGTTCACCAACTATATCATACAGGCCAAATTTGTTTAACTAGCTGCTATATGATGGTAAATGGTGTCTGGATCTGATTTAGATGATGCAAGCGACAAATCTTTGGGACAATGTTGAATGTTTTTGACTTTTTAAAAAAAATTGTTATGTATTGTAATTTTATTAGGAGGTGTACCGGTCTGGTGTTGATTGTTGGTGAATGATGGTTTGTTCCTCTGTAGAGTTATAATCCTTGCATTTGGTTGTGTAAGGGGCATCAGTGAAGTAAGTGTGTGGTCTTTTAAATGCATTGTTTTTGGTATCTCCCCTCTGTATATCATGTAGTTGGTGAGGTAACATACGTGGAACTCTTTAAGGATGCTGAAGGAAAGTCAAGGGTAAGTGGGAAAAATCTGCTTGGGGGTTCATAAGGTCCTCAGCAGTTTTATTTTTTACTTATTGTTTTTGCACCGGTAACAATTAAGGTGTTTGTTAGCCAGGCTTCTTTTGTATTCATTGCCAACTCTGCAGTAGGCTGGAGTTTGGTTGTGTTGTCTGGTATTATGAAAGGGTTAACTGCAGTTTGAGTGGATATTTCCAAGTTCGTGTTTGGACTGGTGTTACTGTAAACAAGTTGTAACTATTGTATTGCTTGCTTTCATGGAAAAATAACTGTAAAATACAGGAGGTAGCTGCAGCAAGGTCTTGTTATATGCAAAAATATCCCTATTTATGTGAAACTTTATCGTTCCTTGTTGTAGTAACATTATTTAGGTTTGAAACGTGTGCAATAACTGTTCTAACTCTTCTATTTTCTTCCCCTCCATTGGCTGTCATCTGTGGATTTAGGGATGTGGGTAAGTAACTATTTTTGTCATTTTAGTGGTCACGTAAACAATATTAACATTAAAGCTTGCCATGTAAGCTTTCTTCTTTGAATGAATGTAATGTGTGAATTGGGCTTTAGAACTGAATTGAGTTCCCCCAAGTGTTTCTGTAATATTCTGAAACACTGTATAGATGACTAAAATTGTCTTCATATTTTACAAGAATATAATTAAGGATTCCTAATTACAGTGCAATCACACAGAATAAATTGTAAATAATAGCCTTTTTGTTGAAAATGGGAGGGGTGCTCTGTAGTACAGTATTCAAAGTCAGTGGGGGAAGAATAAACTTATTTTAGAATAAACTTATGGTTTATCTCCCTTTCATTGTTATGTATGTGTTTACTCAATACTATTCGAGTACTATGTACTAAATCTTCCAGTACTAAAACTGAAGCCCTCGTCTCTGCACTCTAAGCACTGGCAGCATCAGCAACCACAGATGCACACTCCACCTAACCAAGCCACTCAGAAACCTGGGTGTCTTGTTTGACCCTGAACTATCCATTCTCCTCACCCCTCCGTATCCGTGCTATGACCAGCACTGCCTTCCACCACCTCTGCAACATTGTCCGTCTCCGCCACTGCCTCGCCCCTTAGGCCACTAATACCCTTACGTGCTTTGGCACCTTAGGGCCCAACTATGGCATCCCTCCTCGTCGGCCTCCCAAACTTCCAGCCAATCTGCCCTCACGTTTTGGTACTCCATCCCACTATCCCTTTGCCTTGCTCCCTTGCCTCGTTCAAGACCCCCCTCTTCAACCGTGCCTTCAGCCACCATCCTATCTCACTGCCCTCCCTCATACCAACTCTGCCCCCCCCCCCCCCCCCCCCACCCCCTTCCCCGAAGCTCAGGTCCTGACCCCTGTCCTTTCAGCGATTTGGTACATCCTCCCGATATGAAAGGCGCGCTACAAATGTAATTTGTGAGAGTAATCTCTCAAGCTTGTGTTTAAATTATGTCGCATTCTTTCTTTAAACCTTTTTCAGTGTGGTGGAATTCAAAACTGAAGACTTTGTTAATAAAGCTATGGATATTATGAATAAGTTTGATCTTAGTGGAAGACCATTAACCATAAAGGAGGTGGGTAGTGATTGATTTATCTGTCCCTTAATAAAGGGAAGCTTCTGGAATTGCAGTTTATAGATTACAGTTATTGTATTATCTAGTTCCTGGCACATATTAAACATGCAAAACTGCTGCTTTCTGATTGCACAATTACATTTACTGTTTTGGAACATCCTTTGCAGTCTTACCATTAAATTGTATTGTACTATTAATAAAGTAGGTAGCATCTCTCAGTATTTTGACTTATTTGGGGGAAGGATTGGGCATCAAACTCTTCTTTATAATCACTTCTGAGTTGCCTGAAATATAAAATCACTAATGTGACTTTCAGCTTCCTCTTCTTTAGAAAATTATGTGGCAATTGGGACCATATTTTGTTAATTCTTTGCCATGTTTTAACAATGCTTTGCAATTATATAGAGCCTGAACATTTATGCCCCCCCCCCCCCCCCCACCCTCTTTTGAAGGTGTTGACTCGTGCTCAAGTGAAACTATAATGATTATAGGTGACATGACAGTTGAGACTGGTACTCATCTGATAACATATATGCATATGTATAACATACATATGCATTTGGGGTAAAGATCATTTGATAACCAGGGCCCTCGATTGTTAAGGTGTTTTCCTGAAACAAAGTTCTGAGGCCCATTGTACTGCACCACTGCCACCTTGGGTGTTATCGGTTAACAGCACAAGTGAGATTGGATCTTGCTTAGCTACATAGACTGTTGTGTTTTTATATATATATATAATATGTATATATATATATAAAGTATATATGATTGGCTGCCGCATTTCGTCCACAAGTATACCGTCAATTCACTTTACAGTATATTCTGTGAAGCGCTTTGAGACGTCTACAAGACGTGAAAAGCGTTATATCAAATGCAAGGATTATTGTTATACTGGAATGCTCTAAGACTGACTTAAGTCCCAGAATCGAACAGGAATAATTAAAACTATGTGGAATTTTTTCAATGTAGCTTTTAACTAAGAGGATTTTTATGTTGTAGGATCCTGACGGAGAGCATGCACGCCGGGCCATGCAACGTGGTTCATACCCCGGTGTTCTGGGACTAGATATGGGTTCTCCGATTGTCAATTTGCCGCCAAATATAGTCAATAACCCAAACATCCCATCGGAGGTCATCACTGCTCTGCAAGGTGGCAGACTTGGGACAACTGTGTTTGTTGCAAATGTAAGTCTTCTTTTCTCATCTGTTTTTTTTTCTCCATTCAAATTTTTTTTAAAAGAAAATTGTGTTATTCTGCAAAACTCTTATTTCAGCTGGACTTCAAAGTTGGTTGGAAGAAGCTGAAAGAGGTTTTCAGCATGGCTGGAATAGTAAAGCGTGCGGATATCAAAGAAGATAAAGATGGCAAGAGCCGTGGAATAGGAACAGTGACATTTGACCAGTCCATTGAAGCAGTTCAAGCTATCTGTATCTTTTTATCTTCATTGCAGGAAGCAACTTATCTTAATGGGTACAGAATGTGTAATTCTTCTAAAATATAAACTGTATACATTGCTGCACAACAGTGAAAGAATGTGTATTGTTTAACTAATTATAATTTTGCAGGGATGACAAGATTTAACAGTTTTGATTTTTCTGAATCAACAAAACCATATAGCTTCTGCTTAGAGTTAATTTTAGATTATAAATTACAGATCATTGGAATGTGCTGTATGTGTTTGCAAGACATGGTTACAGGCCAAAGATAATATAAAAATAAATAATAATCCTTGAATTTGATACAACACATTTCACATCTCAAAAGTGCTTCACAGAATATATTGTAAAGTGAATTGAGTATATTTGTGGGTGAATCCGGCAGTCAATTGCATAAAGGAAGGTGAAAGTCCAACTTAGTTTAATAGAACTCTCTCTAGTTACAAAGCAAAACCAATTCAAATTCAGCCTTCAATGGGCTACCTATCATGTAGACTGAAATTTTACCCATCCTGTTGAATTTCTCTTAACTTATTTACAGCAATGTTCAATGGGCAGCTTTTGTTCGACAGACCAATGCATGTGAAGATGGTAAGTTTTTAAAAAATTTCTTTGTAGCAAAGTTAATGTGGTTAAAATTCGACAATGGCTTTGTTCTGCCAACACCTGTTTTTTTCCCTCATTACAGGATGATAAATCTGTTCCACATGAAGATTACCGAGTTTTGGAGAATAAGTCGCAACAATTGCCCCGTAAGTATGCTAGACGTGAGGTTTAGCACGGTTTTATATAGTATAAATAAATATTTGTAATTAAACAGCTTAGAATGTAAATAAATGTAGCATTTACTTACTTGGTTAATTTGGTTAATTTCAGGTGGACTTGCGGGTATTGGAATGGGTCTTGGACCCGGTGGTCAACCAATGGTTGCAAACCAAATGAATAGTGGAATGGGAAATATGGGATCTGGAGGTATGACATTTAAAATGTTTTTTTAACTAAGCTTCTGGGTGAAAAGGGTCTGATATTAGGTATTTAGCTCTAGAAATGTGGCATACAATATTAGGAGCAACATTTTTTAAAAAAAAGATAGTTGCATAAAATTATATTTTTTGTGTATCGTTTAATGGAGGAAATGTTCTAAGCACGGTATCTTGGAACATCCTCCCGATGTAAAAGGCCTATACAAATGTAATTTGTACTGTTGATACTGAACCACTCGGTTTATTTGTCCCAGGGATTGGAATGGATGGGCCAAGCTTTGGAGGAATGAACCGAATGGGTGGGGGAGGTAAGCTCAATATCTTTGCTGAACAATATCCAAGTATCAAATTGTGAACTTTATTTCTAATCAGCGCCTTGGGATGTCCTCTCGACATGAAAGGCACTATATAAATGTATTTATTGATTGATTGAATGTGGGCTTTCTTCTCAGGGATGAGCGGTCCCAGTGGCTTTGGCAGTGGTATGGATGCCATGAATAACATGGGAGGTTATGGTGGTGGCAGCATGAGTGGCGCAGGAAACATGGGCCGAATGGGAGGTAAACAAACGGATTAAAAGTTTTTAACACTTGTTTGTTGGTAAACTGAGATTGACCATTCACTTCTTTATTGCTTCGGGCAAATTGGTTGCCGCATTCGCTTTCAAAATACACAAACAATCTTTGCAGTCGTTTCTATAAAGCATTTTGAGACCTAATGCCTTAAGCTGCTATATCAAATGTAAGGATTGTTATTACCTTGATTGCTTTCATGTTTCCTTGTAGGTATGGGTCCTATTGATGAGTTCAGGGGAAACCTGGCTGGAGGAATGGGAAATATGGGTGGAAATATGGGAGGAATGGGTAGCAACATGAGTGGATTTGGAGCAACAGGCAGCAGTTTGGGTGGCATGGGAAGCAACATGGGAGGTAAGTTCATTATTTTAGTTAGTGGATTAATTCATATGTAGGTGTATACAGTATTATGGTTAAATTTTCAAATGTTTAAAATATTCAAAATGTGATTTCAATGCTAATTTGTACACTCGAATGCCCTCTAGTGGTTGTGTTAATTCAAGGCTTTATTTATAACTAAATGTGTATCTCATGGCAATCACTGTAAAGGGTAGGAGGGTTGGTCAGCGACAACATTAGTAGTTTTCAATAATTTGGTTAACATTCATAACAATTAACATAGCATTTTCAGCATTTGTATCTAAAAGAAACTCACAAATGTTCCTGCGTATGTTACAAATGTATAATTTCTCCTTAAAACCTCACCTAGTATCCTTAACTACATTAATTGTTTTAAAGTTTCAGCTATTCAACGAATGTTGCCCTTTATCATTGTAGATATGTACCGCCCAGGAATGGGGTCTGGTGCCATGGGTGGCAGCTTTGATCGGGATTTCGGTAGAAATGACATGGGAATGAACCGAGGTTTTGGAGAATCATTTGGAGGAATGGGTAAGAAAACATAATATTCCATAACCTTGTGAGACACTGCTTTAGCTGACAGGTGGAGGGATGGCAGGCATGAATAGCATGGGAGGAGCCATGGGAATGGGAATGGAACGTATGGGTTCCAACCTTGACACTGTTTTAACTTGCTCTGTGGAGTGTTTTAAGCCAGGTTTAGATGCACCCATTTAAAAAGAATAAGGGCATCAACAATTTCCCTGTACACAAACATACCATACTGCTTTCATTTTGTTTTTGAAAACCAGTTAGCTAACTTGAAAAGTTCTGTTGGCTGCGCAAATTTCATTGTTTTGTGTTTGAAAAGTAATGTGCTTTTGGTCCTTGGTTAGGAGGTGGAATGGGTGGAGGTCTCGGAGGAAACGCTGGAGGTGGAATGGCTACAACTAGCATGGGCCCGATAGGACCAGGAATGGGTAGGTTGCCCATCTCAATGTGTAACCGTTTTTATTACATTATGTTTATAAATTGGCGGCCATTTTTGACAACATCGGTGTTATCCATTTCCAATGGGAGTTGAGTAATAGTGGCAAGCGTAGCTAAGTGACACTCCCTCTAGTGTTTTTTTCCTTTCCTCTCCCCACCCACCCCAAGAATTTCGTATTGTCTAAACCAACTTCATTTCACACTGCTACCTTTAAACTTCCTCTAGGATATTTGCATGAACTTATCTATTTATTATAAGTGACTTTACTGGAAGGACACCAGTATATTTGAATGCAATATATGATCCATATCTGAACATCTAGAAATAAGCCGCCTTAGGTTTGAGATGCTATCATGTTTTGTGTTCCTGACAGGTGGAGGGATGGCAGGCATGAATAGCATGGGAGGAGCCATGGGAATGGGAATGGAACGTATGGGTTCCAACCTTGACCGAATGGGATCGGGAATGGGAATTGGTGTTGACAGGAACATGGATATGGATCGTGGATTTGGCAATTTAAACACCGGTTCGATGGGAAGTGGATTGAGAGATCGTGGAAGTGGCTTTCGGGGCTGCCAGATTTTTGCGAGAAACGTAAGAATATCAATTTGTTGGGAAATTTGCCTTCAGCAATGATTGATGCACCACAATACTAACCACAAATACTGTCTTGTTTTCAGCTTCCATATGATCTACCATGGCAGAAGCTAAAAGAGAAGTTCAGCCAGTGTGGTGAGTGTTTAATCAATCCAGTTTTCTTTACCTAAACTTCTGACTTGCGATGTGACAAACGTAAACTGTGGATCTGTTATCCGACAGGCCATGTAATGTTTGCTGAAATAAAAATGGAAAACGGCATGTCCAAGGGTTGTGGAACAGTGCTCTTTGACACCCCAGAAGCAGCGGAGAAAGCCTGCAGATTGATGAACGGCACCAAGATCACTGGGCGAGAGATAGATGTGCGTTTGGATCGCAATGCGTAAATTTAAAGTCAGTGATGTATAGCCATATACAGCATGTCTGATTAGCTGCTTTTCGTTTTTACCAAACTGATTTTCCCACAGCTTAGTGTAGCTTACCTATTGTGTGAGCTCTAATGTAATTTCAAGGACCACCAGCCTTTGTAATTGGATATGAGATAGTTTGTGTATGTTTATGTCATTTCTGTTATCAAAAATGTCAGATTTTTTTAATAGTATTTCAGACAACACCTTAGTGGTCATTGTTCTGTTTGAATGGATAAACGTTTTTTTAATAAAATGTTGTCAAATTTTTGCCATGTTTTTTTCTTTGTGTTTAAAGACCCTAAACTTATTGTGTTTATTTACCATTTAGAGGTTTTTATTTACAACCAGTTAAAACTAACGGGGGGGAAAATGACTGGGCTAAATTGCAAGTGTTATCAAGCTCATCAACTTCGCCACACAGGCCTTAAATGTATTGTTTTGGGGGGATAATTGTTTGTGTTTAAGACTTAATTAAATGGTTGCTTAAAAGCCCATCTATTTCACCACACAGTCAGCCAGCAAAACAAATTTGATGTAGGTAAATCTTCCTTTTCCTGATGCACATTTTAATTTAGTGCAGCCTCATTCAAATGTGTAGGTGAACTCTGCAGAAGAAAATACTCATTCCCTGTATTCTCAGGTTTGATTTACTTTAATTGATATCATAGTTCTTGGGGTTGGATCATAGTTTAATGAATTTTAAATAAATGTACATTTTGTTAAGCTTACAAAATACAGTACCTTTAAAAGTTTGCAGTTATGTTGTTGAATGGAAATACCGCACAGACACAGAAATTCCAGTTAATTAACAGCCAACAGTGCCAAAATATGTTGTGAATGAAGCCAACCAAAATTTCAACAAACTTGTGCAGTTATGAACCATTAGAAACGCACAAGTCAGATTTGTTGCATTTAGCAATACCTGGAACGTTATTCATTGATGTGCTCAAATTTTTAGAATTATGGTTGATGTTGATGTATTTGACTTCAATCTTTAATACTATGTTCTCTACCTTCATCCTCCAAAAGAAGCCTTGGTTTCAATTCTCCCACTCCCAATAAAAAGCAGATTAATACCCCCCATTTAGCACCACTCTAGAATTTAAGATACAAGCGAGTTTTGAGTAAGTTGGAAGAGACTGCCGTGGGGTACAACAATGGTGGGAGTCCAGTAGATGCAGCTCTTCCTCATAAATTCTAGAATCCATTAAAAATATATATATTGTCCCCAAATATAATTTTTTTCAGAGCGAGTTCAATGTTGAACTCAAACCGTTTCATCTTTGGTTTCATATCTTGCCTTAATGAACGACATGAATTCTGCAGTTAGTTAATTGCAAATCCTGCGAGAAACTTTACCTAGAATTCCTAGTTCACTTAAAATCGAGAAAGTAAGAAAAATCAAATAAACCACAAGGCACATCGCACCTAGTTTCTTATCCAGTTTCCAACCGTTAATATGAATAGCCACAAATATGAAAAGAATAGAAAATAGAAGAGAAATAGCTGTGTACGTCAAGCCGCTGCTGATCACTTCAACCGGGGCTGTTGTGTCAACAAATACAGTCTGTATAAACCAGGGCAAACCTAGACAAAGCATATCAAATACATTGGATCCTACAGCGTTCGACATGGCCATATCTCCCTTTCCTGGAAAATAAATTGTATTAATTACAATGCTATTCAAGTATTTGCAATTTGGAGCATGCATTCCTCACACACATGCAGTCAATTCACTAGTATACAGTACTGTGTGAAGCGCTTTGAAACGGCTCAACGACACGATAAGGTGCCTTAAATGCAATAATTATTACGCTAATCGATCCGTAGGTGCAATTTCCATTGGTGCAGCATCTTTCAAGTCGGACTCTCAAAATACTCGTGCTCTCCCCTCCATGCATACACGCGCAAGCGCGCGCACACACACACACCTTTGGCACATAACTAGTTATTGTATAGTGTGGTACCTTCTCTGGCAACAAGTACACTGGCGACGGTGTCCGGTATACTGGTTCCTGCTGCCAACAGGGTCAATCCCATCACTGCGTCAGGAATGCCCAAGGTTTCTCCTGTGTTACAAAGTCAAAAAGTCTCATAAGAGGATACGCTGAAGGAAACCGTTTTATTGACATTGCACCATTGCTAACACAATTAAACAACCCAAGTTATTAAAAAGCCGTTGAATTCATTTAAGAGTGCTAAACTGTGTTCTACCAAGAGATGCGTAACGTTTAACAGACCACAGGACACTTTCATCTGGCAATTAAGTTATTGGCAATTAATTTGCGTAACAAGTCAATTGTACTTGAGGCTGATGTGTAATCCTGTTTCACCGACCGTGCACAGTAATCTCTCATTTTCAAAGCGTAGTTTGTTCATATCACATGCTTTCACATGGTATCACATGCCATACCAAACTCCCACTGTGCTTCCAGCTTTCCCCTCAACAGCAAGACATTCCTCATGATATACCTCGAAAGACACAATAATAATACTAATCCTTGCATTTTTGATATAGTGCTTTCACATCTTCTAGACGTCTCAGAAGTGCTTCGCAGAATATACTTCAAAGTGAATTGACAGTACATTTGTGGGAGAAACGTGGCGGGCAGCCAATTGCACACGGCTGCGTCCCCACAAACAGCTGTGGATTGAAATGACCAATTTTTATTATTGTGTGGTTTTTTTGGGGTGGGGGGAGGGATTGTCCCTACTGAGGCTAAGGAATTAAGCTACTGTGCGAGGAGCTGCTTAACACTCATCAAATTAAACACCCAATGCACACACGTTCAGGTAATAAACTGAAAGTGAAACTTCTGCAGCAGATTCGTGCTGCTTGCAAACACATTTGCTCTGAAGAATTTAAACTTTTTCAAGGTGGACGTCTAATTTTTGAACTATGACTCTTACCAACTATGATCACCATCCAAACTAACACGTAGGTAAATCCAGAAATCCACGCAGTACACATGAGAAACGTAAGCATGAACCAGCTTCTCCATCTCTGCCTCCGACAATCTGGCGTTGTTACGAATAGCAACACAGTGATAGGTAGAGACAGTACCCACAGTATTCGCTTCAGGTCTGCTTCGGGCATTGAGAACACGCTTGCTTGGTCTATCAACAGAAAGAAAATGATTTTTTTTAAAAATGCAACTCCCAAGTGCTGTATGTGAAGCTCCTGTAGCTCAGTGGTTAGAGCCTTACAAGCGTGAGACTTGTATTTGAATCCAGGCAGATCACGAGGAAAGAAACCTTGGGCAAGTTTCCTTACTCCACACACACACCTCAATAATCCGTCCAGAAAAAACCACAATAGTAAAAATTGGTCATTTCAATCCACGATTGTTTGTGGGGACGCTGCTGTGCGCAATTGGCTGCTGCGTTTCGCCCACAAATATACAGTCAATTCACTTTACAGTATTTTCTGTGAAGCACTTTGAGACATCGATAAGATGTGAAATGCACTAAGTCAAATGCAAGGATTATTATTATTGAAATGGCTACCGTTTGACAGTTTCAGTGTTACTGTATAAAATCATCTGTTGAATATGAGATCATCAGGAGTAAGCGCTCCGAGATGCTGTTCGGTGTGTAGGGCTGCTATATAATTGCAAGCTGTTGTTTGCGGGTGCTGAATGCGTAGGTACCAGTCGTAGATTTACCCAGTGCTAACATCCCTCACCTTGATGAACACTAGATACTAGAGTACTCAATCTATACCTCTCCTCTACACCCCCACATTCTGTTGTGTCACAATAAATAATAATAATAATAACCCTTGCATTTGATATGGCACTTTTCACATCTTCTAGACGTCTCAAAGCGCTTCACAGAATATACTGCAAAATGAATTGACTGTATATTTGTGGGCGAAACGCGGCAGCCAATTATGCACAGCAGCGTCCCACAAATAGTCGTGGATTGAAAATGACCAATTTTTATCAGTGAAATAATAAATAGAACTAACAGTACCTTCAGTAATCTCCGAGAGTCCATGTAAACTGAGAGAGAGCTGAGAATAGTCCGAGTCCTCCTGAAAGATACCGCTGTCTGACCGAGAACGTCGATGAACCAACGGGCCGTTTTTGTCTTTCCAAGCGATTAGGGCTTGGTGCTCACTGCTTTCTTCCATGGATTGAAGCAAACAGGTAGAGCACGGACTGAGCTTCCTCACCACATACTGGCTTATTTGAATGTCGAAACACAGGACCAGAATGTACACAGCGTAGATCAACATTAAAGAGGCAGACTCGTACCTGAAAATTAAAACACGTCGACACTTGAAATAGGACTGATTAGTAATTCCTGTGTTCTGGTCATCGGGTTTAGTTACCCAAAGAGTCAGGGCATATGTATAAATTGATATACTGTATATATATATTTTTAAAAAACATGGATTACACTCTTTACAGAAATGATAGTGAAGTCCTGTAGCTCAGTGGTTAGAGCACATGCCTTTGCAACCAAGAGACCTGGGTTTGATTCTTGGCAGGGCAATACCATGGGCAAGTTTCCTTACTCCACATGCCTGATAATCCACGAAAAAAAATTGTCAATTCAATCCACAGTTGTTTGTAGGACACGGCTGTGCACAATTGACTGCCACTTTTCACCCACAAAATATACAGTCAATTCACTTTACAATGTATTCTATGAAGCGCTTTGAGGCGTCTAAAGACTTGAAAAGAGCCATATCAAATTCAAAGATTATTATTATGATATGATAGTGAGAGCTATAGCATTCATTTTCAGGAAAGTGGGATTCTTTTTCATTAGTTCTCTGTTTGAACATTTTAGGATTGGATAGTGTTTTAATATAGTAGCATAGTTTTTTGAGTTTTGTTCCCCTTATATTCATTGACGGAGCCATGTTTTGTGTCAGGTAAGAAGAGACGAGGATTGGGGTGTAAACGTAACCCTTGTTTACTGCACATTAGGAGAAGCATTTACAACAATGGATATCACGGTGGGTACGGGATTCTTACCAGTAAATCACGTTGTCAAAAATAATAGCAATAAGTGCAGCAATGCTGATAGCGTAAGCTGTGCAGTCTCTGAATAACGGCCAGCATTGCAATGTGGAAACCTGGAAAAGTTCAACGACATTACATTATTGCAAAAGTTAACATTTTCTCTCCCTTTGCAATCGCACCGAACCATCATTTCAGCAACCGAGCGCGCGGTCACCTTCAGGCCTCTTCCATTACACAGCGGCATTTAGAAAACAGTTTCGTTGTAGGGAGGAATTTATAAAACGGAGATATGATGATCAAAAATAAGAATGCCTAAACCCGTATCTAAATTCCCCCTTTTTTTTAACACTTTATTTCACGTCGCGAGGACGTCCCGAGGCGCCGAAAAATCACGCAACTGGGAACTCTAACAGAGTTCCCAGGTGCGAAATCTTTTGCGCGAACTCAGGAAGCCAGATGGCTAACTCGAGCTCCAGCCACCACTCAGACTGATTACGTACCGTGGTGGTTAGTAGCCCACAGGCCGCTGGGATGCCAAGCAAGTTGTAAACGGCGGAGCCAACGATCGTACCGACTCCTATGTCTCCCTTTGTCACAAAGACCCCTAGGTACATTACAAAGAGAAAGAGAGAGAATTTGCTTTGTAAACTTCTTCGGGATTTTACAAAAGAGTCCAAACGTTTTCTTTAAACAACTGGCTCAAATACCGTAACATTTGAAAGCGTGGTTTAATAATATTCATAATAATCCTTGCATTTGATGTAGCGCTTTTCATGTCTTCCAGATGTCCCAAAGCGCTTCACAGAATATACTGTAAAGTGAATCGACTTGCATATCGCTTTCTCCTATCCCCTCGTCTTTCACGACTCGACTTGGAAAGTTTTTTTTATTTTTGCAAGAACGCTCGCAGAATTTTGAATTATTAAATGAAGAAAAATTCCCAATTCAGCATTTTCACTGAAAAGAGCTGAACACATACATATGTAGAATTACAGTCTCTTGCTTGCAGCAGAAACAATTGCTGCAACGTCAATTGAAAAGTTCCACCGTTTCCACCCACACATTTAATACAAAACCAGGTATTTCCTAACACCAGCACCTTAGAGAATAATAGGAAGGATAATCCTTGCATTTGATATAGCGCCTTGACGCATCGTTGAGACATAACAAAGGACTTCATGGAATAATAATACGAATAATAATCCTTGCATTTGATGGCTTTTCACGTCTTCTAGATGTCTCAAAGCGCTTCACAGAATATACTGTAAAGAGAATTGACTGAATTGACTTTGTGGGTGAAACGCGGCAGCCAATTACGCACAGCCGTGTCCCACAAATAGTCGTGGATTGAAATGACTAATTTATCTTTTTTTTTGGAGGGATTATTATTAGGCGTGCGCGTGTGTGTGTGTGGAGTAAGAAAACTTGCCCAAGGTTTCGCCTTGACCTCCCTGGATTCGAACACGGGTCTCACGCTTGTAAGGCGAGTGCTCTAACCGCTGAGCTACAGAACTCCACAATATAATGTAATGTGAGTTGACTGTATATTTTGTGGGCAAAATGTATAATAGAATACAATAATAAAACAGCCTTACCCAGAAATACTGTGACAAGCTCAGGTGCAGAACTTCCTGCTGCCATAAACGTTGCCCCGGCAATATCCTGTGAGAGACCAAGACCTACAATGCGAAAAGTACTATTTTATTCCATTTTAATGAGTACTATCTCAGTGCAACCACCATGAAACACTATTGGGATTTTCATTGTCTCAGCAAACTTCGTAAAAATATAATAACATAATCTCCCGAGACGTGGCTCGACAGTATTTATCGCGAGTTTGTCCTGATGTAAAAAATAGTCAATTTTACACAAGCGCCCAAGAAGACTGACTGCAGGAGAATCATCTGAAAATACCCACTGCATCTCCAGTTAGGACCACCCTACCAGTAGGGTTTAGGCTTGAAGGGTTAACAGGAGCTGAGTGGAAATGATTTCCTGCCCCCATTGATTGCCCTTCCAGGTCCTCTTGATGAGCCAGGCTGTGCTGTCTTCAGCGGTAGACAGTTCCTTGACTCAGGAACCGGACTGGAACCGTCACAGAGGGCTGGCTCGATCCTGACGTTCTGTGCCAATTTAAGCCCAGTTGAACTCCAAGAAGAGCTTGAAAGTGGGATGCAATTACGATTCAATTGGGAATGATCCATTTAGTGCGAGAACAGAGGTTGTGGCTCATGACTTCCACAAATCACAAGGCCCTGATTGCAACCAGGCTTCCAGTACTGCCTTCACCCCAACAGAACCAAGGCAAATTTACCTCTTAATATCTGATTTAAAAGGAGAGAATGGAGACAAGGCTGTTTTGACACTATTGAACTTACTGTAGGATGCCTTGAGGACAATATAGACTTTGTCTTATCTGTTTCACAATATCAAAAAAATTTTAAATTAAAAAAATCCTACAATGATTCAACACATCTGACGCAAAAGTGCTTTTAATTGGAGGCGGGAAAAAAAAATCATGAGACGGTCATTAAAAAATCATGAGTTTCCCTGAAGAAACAATAACCACAGCCTTTCCCGCCAGCTATCTCAGCCTCTCCTTCAGACCTCAGTCTCTCTCTCGGCTTCTGTGAGTAAGACAGCCCCATTATCGTTAGATTGCGCTGTGAGCTAACTTGGTCAGGACACCAATAATAATAATCATGCGAATGCTAATGCAAAGTGGCAGGCGTTTGAATGATGATTTCAACCAGATATGTTGTATTGAAATTCAGCCAAAAGACAGCAGGCAGCAAAAATATAAATACAGTAAAACCCGTTTATCTATGACCCGATCAACCGTAACTTCCGTATAACCGGCACCTCGAAAAAAAAAAGGTCTGCATTCGATTAACCGGCATTTATCCGGCACAACACATTATTTCAAATATTTATCTATTTATCTATTTATTGATTGATTGATTGATTGATTGAGTCAAAAGTCCGGCACGCGCTTCAACCGGCATTGGCCAGGTCCCGAGGGTGCCGGATAAACAGGCTTTTACTGTACCCTCAAACATCCAAGCAGTAAGACCCATCTGGAGAAATCCCTCTGTATATATAACGTTGGGTGAGGACTGTGGGAATGCAGAACAGTAGAGAGTGATTTGCAATATTTGCAAAAGGCTATCATTTAATATCCCATCATGGTGTCTCGCACAAATAAAAAAATATACAGCAAGCAATTACATGCTTATGAAATCTCCTGAGTTAATAATAATTTGATGTTTTCGTTTGAGATACTGCCCTTGACATCAGAATTTACTGTAATGTGACTGTATTTTATAGGCAAACGCAGCAGTCAATTTGCGCATAGAAACATCCCGCAAACAGCCACGAAGTGAATAATCAATTTTACCCGGAGGATTGTTGGCCAAGACAGAAACTCCCGTCTCTCTTTTTGAATATTAATAATAATAATAATCCTTGCATTTGATATAGCGATTTCTCACGTTCTTCGAGACGTCTCAAAGCTCTTCATAGAATATACCGTAAAGTGAATTGACTGTATATTTTGTGGGCGAAACGTGGCAACCAATTGCGCACAACAGCGTCCCCACAAACAGTCGTGGATTGAAAATGACCAAATTATTATCTTTTTTCTCTAAATAGTAATAAAAGATGGAGGACCCCATAAAGTTTAAATCATTGAAATGTTTCAGTTATTATCCTGTATCACCGAATGCTGTTACTATTTATAAATATACGTTTCGCCCACAAAATACGGTCAATTCATTTTACAATAGAATCTCCGAAGAGCTGAACAATGTGATCAGGGGCCGATATCACATGCAAGGAATATCATTATAATTCTAATGACTTTTCCCCGCATAAATGTGATAGCTACTGACAGTAGACTGTTGGGAAGAATTTGACATTTGCAGTCATTTATTCATCTGAAACCTCTTCTCTTCTCAGCAACTTTTAACAACGTCTGTATAAAGTTTCTTAAAAGAGTGAAATTGTCTTGCGCCAAAACAATCCTCCGCACTTACGCTCGCTGATGAATTCCAGGGAAGGTAAGAAGTAATCTTCACACACGATGTCGACAGCTATCAGCATGTAGAGAGCAACGATGATGTGAATGATTATTCCTCCCTCTTTCCTTTCCTCCTGCGTGAAGAATCCCCGGGGGAATTCTGAAGAGGTGGACAGCAAGCACTTGGTCTCGTTCTTTGCTGGAAGGAAAAGGAGGCGGAGTGGAGTAGGAAATTAAATGCCGTCAAAGACTGGGACGAATGCATCCGTGAAAATAAGTTCCACAACTGAGATCTGAAATTTCACACGGTTTCAGTCTTACTACTACTACTATAATAATAATCCTTGCATTTGATATAGCGCTTTTCACATCTTATCGACGTCTCAAAAGTGTTTCACAGAATATACTGTAAAGCGAATCGACTGTATATTTGTGGGCGAAACGCGGCAGCCAATTGCAGCGTTCCCCCCCACAAACAGTCGTGGATTGAAATGACCCATTTTTCCAGGACGGATTATTATCAGGCGTGTGTGTGTGTGTGTGTGTTTGTGTGGAGTAAGGAAACTTGCCCAAGGTTTCGCCCTGATCTGCCTGGATTCGAGCACAGGTCTCACGCTTGTACGGCGAGCGCTCTAAGCACTGAGCTACAGGAGCTCCAAGTCTTAAGTCCATTGTGCAGAAGTTTGGGAACGTAAGAACATAAGAATCATGAGACTAAAGAAGACCGAGGTCGTTCCAATCCGCCATCCACTACCCACCCTGACTGTCCCAAACTATACACTGTTTCCCGAGATATTTCGCCCGCAAAATTCTAGTCAATTCACTTTGCTGCGAAAGTCTTCAGCCACAACTCGAAGACGTGATAAGACGCTATACCAATTGCAAGTGTTATTATTACTATAATAACATCAGTCGCCCATTCTGTCTTCATTGACCCGGCAGTTTTCACACTGACTTTTCTTTTCAAAGAACTGCGGTTTACATACAAATTAAGAGCGACCTCGGGAATTTTCCACGATTCATCACGATCTTCGGCTGCCGAGGCCAAAACCGTGAGAGATTTCCATCCTCAGATCTGACACAATTTGCTTGAGGGTAAACACAGTAAAACTGCCCAACATTGGCGTGCCTAACAGCCTATTAAAGCTGAACTAACTGTGTTTTACGGAGTGTGTGTGTGTGTGTGTGTCGCTCTCTCTCTCTCTCTCTCTCTCTCTCCTTCTCTCTCCCCCATTCCCTCCGTCCCCACAAGCAGAACAAGCCATGTTATCTGTGAAAGAGTGGATCCGAACTCAACACCGACCTGTTGCTGTGGCTCGCCGGACTCTGCCCGTCCTCTGCAGGTTAAGGGACGTAGTTTTAGAGGCGAGATAGCTGATCGCGTAGAGAACCAGGCAAATCACACCCGCACAACATAGCACGGTGACCTGCCTTCTTCTGGGCTGCAAATGAGTGACTGTATTCATCATAGACCGCAAAGCTACGAGGGTTGTGTTCTACACACTGTGTGTGTGTGAGAGTGTGTGTGTGTGTGCGAGAGACAACAACTCAAACAGCCGTGAATGTGTCCACATCACCACCGGTTACAGTACAAAGACATGCCTCGCGTTTGCACCAACCGACTGAGCATAGCGCCCAGCTAACAGTGCGAGGAATGTCTTGAGGTTCGCAACTCAGATGACTTGTGATCACGAGTTGCACTAATGAATGATTTTAGTCAATGTGCTGGTTCTCTCTCTCTCTCCCTCCCCCCACCCTCTCAAACACACCAGCCCACCAACCCTCTCACACACACACACACACTCACATCCACATACAATACCCTTATACACACACAAACTCACATATATACATTGTGTGTGAGTGTGTGTATGTGTGTGCTTACCTCCTCACCCTACATATACAATCTTTGTCTCACGACCCCCCCCCACTCGCCAACCTCTTCACACACCTCTATGCGCCCCCCACCCCCACACACAACAACCCCTTTTCTTCACGCAACAAGTCCGCCAACAAACACACACACACACACACATACACACCCACTCCACGACCTCATAGCCTCTCCATCAGCGCAGTGATCAGAGTACAGTAGTGAGATTAAATGAAGAGGAGGAGGGGCGGTTGGTGTGAGTGCTCATGCTGACTGTGTAAATTATGATAGATTTTCCTTCTTAACCTTTGATCTTATAGTGCGCTGTAGCTCATTCACTTTGATTCACTTACAATACACAGGACGACAAGAAAATAAACTAGCGATGGACAAGTAAGTGGTTAAATAGTTAAATAGTATACCTTCAGCACAATATCTGGGTTCGATTCCCGGCAGGTCAGGGAGAAAGCTTGAGCAGGTTTCCTTACTCCGCACGCCTGATAATAAATCCTCAATAAAGTATATTGTAATAAATTGCTCATTTCAATCCACGACTGTTTGTGAGGGACGCTGCTGTGCGCAATTGGCTGCCGCGTTTCGCCCACATATACACAGTCAATTCACTTTGCAGTATAATCTGTGAAGTCTAGAAGACGTGAAAAGTGCTATATCAAATGCAAACATCATTAGTATTATTATGATTAAAAGGACATCGTAAAGTTTGGTGTCTAACGCAATCTGCTTGCTTCTACACTCAATCCTCGACATTAAAGTTGGATGATATAAATTTGCTCCTGTTGCACCGAAGCGCTGGGAAGTCTCGATATCGTTTTGCTTCCACCAAAACTATTTCTCGTGACTGGGGAAATAATAAGTCTTTCAGGGAACTTACCACAAAAGTAATGAAGAGCTTTTTGTAGTGTTCCGAATCCCCATCAGAGATCCCGGCAGCCAGATTTGTGACCCAATTAAAATACCACAAGCCTCGCTTCACTAGGTTTTGCTTGGTATGCGGTTCTTTCATTTAAAGGTGAACGAACTTGCGGAAGCTTTTTTGTTAAAAACACACCAGGAACGCAAAGTAGCAAATTCTATTAAGAGTTTTGTAAAAGGTTACCGGGAACATGGGGTTGTTACGGTGCTAATTCAAGTGTTGCGGAATTCCTATCGCCAAGAGAATTTAATAATAATAATCCTTGCATTTGATATAGCGCTTTTCACATCTTATCGATGTCTCAAAACGCTTCACAAAATATACTGTAATGTGAATTGACTGTATATTTGTGGGCGAAACGCGGCAGCCAATTGCACACAGCAGCGTCCCCCACAAACAGTTATAGATTGAAAATGACCAATTATCTTATTCTGCTTTTTTGGGGATGGATTATTATTAGGCATGAGTGTGGAGTAAGGAAACTTGCCCACGGTTCGGCCCTGATCTGCCTGGATTCGAACACAGGTCTCACTCTTGTAAGGCGAGCGCTCTAGCCACTGAGCTAGAATTTGAAGGGTAACCTGCCACGTATCACAATCTCATGTTCCTAGCAAAAAGGGATTTAGCTTGTCCTGATCTAATGAAGACTGCAACAACAACAACAAAATGACATTTGTATTCGCGGCTTTCATGTCGGGAATGAATGAATGAAACGGATGGTTATACAACGGAACGCCTGGATTCAAATGCACCTCCGGTGAAATAATATACTCTGTGGCAATCCAGCCAGCTGAACAATAGCAGCTTTCATAAATAATAATAATAAAAATAATTCTTGCATTTGATGTAGCACTTTTCACGTCTTCTAGGCGCCTCACAGCGCTTCGCGGAATATACTGCAAAATGAATTGACTGTATATATTTGTAGGTGAAACGCGGCAGCCAATTGCGCACAGCAGTGTCCCCACGCAAACAGTCGTGGATTGAAGCGACCAATTTATTATTGTATTTTTTTTGAGGGATTATTTTTATCAGGCCTGCGGAGTTTAATATAAGTTGGTTTTATAGCTGAACATTGGGGCAAGTGAATTCAACTAAACAACTTGCCTTTATATAGTGCCCCCTCACACAGGATAGCACCTTGCAAGAGCATGGCTTCAGTCATTCTTAAATGAATTGACCATTGATTTCGCTGTTAAGGTAAGTAACCATTTGGAAATAACCTGGGAACACCAAGCAGGAACATGGAGGAAACAAAACACTTAGGCTGCTTTTGTTTTTAAACAAATATATATTTATTGGATTAAAACCATATAAATTTGTTTTTTAAACTTTTTCGCGTTACACAAATTCGCATAAGTCATTTTCCCCCGTGACATTCCGCATCGGCCCTGACTCAATACCCACGCAAACCTCCCCCCCAATAACCACACACAAAAAAAACCTTCCACCGTCTTTGTGGAGAAAACCCCCCAAAAACCTTGTAATTCGCGACACAAAAACACCTATTCCCCTTATATGTCAGGGCCTCCTCGCTTCTCTTCACTGCTGCCCAAAACACTTTGGCTGCACCTGAGTGGAAAAGTGATTCACTCATAATTATCGTTAACTAACCATTTGCCACCTCACAAGCCACACAATGAATTCTACTTTAAACTGGCTGGTGTGGAGAGCGCACACACACTCACACACACTGCCTTACATCCAGTCACCAGCAGAGGCTTAAAAACTCAACAAACTTGACTCGATGAGAGAATCAGTTGCCTCTCTCTCTGTGTTGCGAGTTACAACAGCAGAATTAGCTAGAAAGAGCTGTTCTGCCCCCAAAAGTTTCATGGGAAAAATCGTGCTCTTGGTTGGCAAAGGTCAAGGATTTGATGTGGCATTTTGGTTTCACCAGCATTACGACCAAGTGTGAATCTCCTGTGTCCTGAGCTGCTTTGCAAGTTGCACTGTGGCTCATTCTAACATGTTCAGACCTGTTCCACAATCTTCCTCTCCTCCTCCTGATGTCTTCACACAGTAAGTGAATCTCAATTCTGTGTTTCACGCCTTCATCTGGGCTCCAGTTCTTTAATTGTGAATATTTATTATTATTATTTATTATTTTTCCTAAAAAAAAATTCAAAGTTTATCCAAACTTTAACGAAATGTCTGCCATGATCTTATTGAATGTGGCGGGGCAGGCTCGAAGGGCCGAATGGCCTACTCTTGCTCCTAATTCTTATGGTCTTATGGTCAGGTTGTGCTATGTCGTCTGCTCTCCCCTCTCCCATTTGTGAAAGTTTCACTTTCTTAAAAAAAACTTTTTTAATAAAAAAAGTTTAAAACTTTTCAAGCATTTTTACAAGCAATATTCCAAGGTAGAAAACTCTCTTTATTGGAACAAGTTTTGTACCAGGATTGAGCTGATCAGGATAAGTTTCTTGTTCGTGTTTGGCAATTGTGCGGACAACCTTAAACTCGGTTTCAATTTGAGTTATTTGGAGAATTACGGTAGCTTCCAATTAGAGGTGAATTTCAGAAATGGGCTTGCTGCAGTTCTCTGGGGTTTCAAATTTCTTATTGATTTGAAGGCAAGGCAGCCTCACGGGCGAAGACTAAATGGGATTTCAGGCTCCGTGTTTTCTTGAAGTTATTACATTGACTCCTGTGAACTTCTGCTTGTTAAATCATAATAACCTGCGTTTATTCACGTTTAAAAAAAAATATGAAGCTCTCTCGCTTTACGGAGCATATTCGATTGCAAATGAAGCTGCTTAGACGCCGATGCTTTGTTTTCCACTCGGCAAAGAAAACGGAGAAAGCAGAGAATGGTTCGAACAAATTGTCCACAAGTGGAGCTCCTGTAGCTCAGTGGTTAGAGCACTCGCCGTACCAGCGTGAGACATGTGTTTGAATCCAGGCAGGTCAGGGCGAAACCTTGGGCAAGTTTCCTTACTCCACACACACACACACACACACACACACACACACACACACACACACACACACACACACACGCCTAATAATAATCCGTCCAAAAAAAACACAATAATCAAAATTGGTCAGTTCAATCCACGACTGTTTGTGGGAGACGCAGCTGTGCGCAATTGGCTGCCGCATTTCGCCCACACTTACACAGTCAATTCACTTTACAGTTTATATTCTGTGAAGCGCTTTGAGACATCGATAAGATGTGAAAAGCGTTATATCAAATGCAAGGGTTATTATTATTATGATTATTACAGAGGAACAGGGCAGCATGAGGCTGTCTGAATACATGCGTGGATTTATCAGTTTGGGTTCTCAAGGTCAAGAATAATCCATGTCTTTGCTTGGGCGTGTGTTGATACAGCGTTGTTCCTGACCGCTATTCATAGCAAACAGCGGATTATGCCATTGAACTGATTTTAATTGCTTCGATCTGAAACTGTCTGGCCTTTTGCTCGCTGTCGATAGATAGCACACTTGAAATTCTGGTACATTGCGAATTGATCCCCGAGAACTGCATTCACTCCCTTTGAATGCCGCGTGACCTTTGGAACTTTCGAAACATTCACCGACGCTGGCAAACATGAGTCTCTTTATTACCTCCTTGAGACTGTTGTACAAGGCGATGAACAAATCGAATCACAGCCCAGATCGACTTGCCCCCTCTCTGTGGATTTTCGTTTAATCCGCTTTGTATATTCCCTGTGAACGTTGGGCAGCACGTTTCATGATTCGCAGTTAATCTGCGAAACATCAAAACGGAAATTTTAAAATGCTGCACACTTTGGGGGGGGCTTGAGAAAACAGTGCAAAAGTGGTGGAGCTCCCGTAGAGTACTCGCCTTACAAGCTTGAGACGTGTGTTCGAATCCAGGCAGGTCAGGGCGAAACCTTGGGCAAGTTTCCTTACTCCACACACACACACACACACACACCTAATAATCCTTCCAACAAAACCACAATAATAAATTGGTCATTTCAATCCACGACTGTTTGTGGGGACGCCGCTGTGCGCAATTGGCTGCCGCGTTTCGTCCACAAATATACAGTCAATTTACTTGACAGTATAATCTGTGAAGCTTTGAGATGTCTAGGAGACGTGAAAAGCGCTATATCAATTATTATTATTATTAATATTATTAACTCTAACCCCGGGTGGAATTTTCACTCTATTTGATGTGGTCAGCTCATAAAACAGTTTGTCCCACCATGATGAACCACTCTGATAGTAACCACTGAAGTAGAATAATTAGGAACCAGGGAGTGATTGACTCAGCTGGTAAGCTTGCCTTAGTCACTATCATCATTATCGTCACCTTTCATTACCAATATTCCATCCTGTTCTAAGTCTGTACCTTGGCTGTACTGCGTTGTTTCGTACTGTGATTTAAAGCATGTCCTTAATAAGCAAAGGTCATCATTACAGTTAAACCGTTAGGATAAATAATTGTCTCACTACGGTTTATTTACATCCTGTATTTTTTTTGTTGCTTAAGCGCTGAGTTCTAATGAGATCACAGAGGGGATCCGGTCAGATAAGTTAAGGAGCCTGACAAAAAGGAACAAGATAAAATGACACAGTTAAAGAGATGTTATCAGTAAAGTTTAATGACCCCCTCCACCCCCCCCCCATCCCCCCCACCCATTGCTGTTGATGCTAATTCAGCACCGTTAACACAGTCGCACTTAATAATAACTCAACAGTTTATTTCCCACGAATGCTCTCGCCATTTGGGGAAATCGACTTCCAAAGTGAAGGACTGGAAGGAAGGTGAGTGCGTTAGGACACCCCTTTATCCACATGCCGGCTTATCCACCTGTTTATTTATCCTCAACTGGGCCCTGCCAATGGAAGCAAAATGCAAACTATCACAGATGCTAGAAATCTGAAACAAAAACAGAAGTTGCTGGGAACACTCAGCAGGTCAGGGAGCATCTAATAATAATAAATAATAATAATAATAATAATCCTTGCATTTGATACAGCGCTTTTCACATCTTATCGACGTCTCAAAGCGCTTCACAGAATATACTGTAAAGTGAATTGACTCTATATTTGTGGGCGAAACGCGGCAGCCAATTGCGCACAGCAGCGTCCCCCACAAACAGTACATGGATTGAAATGACCAATTTAGCATTGTTTTATTTGAGGGATTATTATTAGGCGCGTGTGTGGAGTAAGGAATCTTACCGAAGGATTCGCCCTGACTTGCCTGGATTCGAACACAGGTCTCACGCTTGTAAGGCTCTAACCACTAAGCCACAAGACTCTACTCTTTGGAGCAAGGAAAGTCCGTAATCCTCCGGTCAGAATGATAACAGAAGTCAGATTCAGGCCGATTGGATCTCAACCTCACGCCCCTAACCTGAAATCTGTAAAAACGCGATTTCCAAATGACTTATTTTGTTTTGTGGAGCGTGGCTGTTTGTGGGAACATTACTGAGTATGAATTGGCTGCCGTGTCCCAATTCCACGAGTCTTGTGAGAAGATTGCAACTGGGAGTGACCAACGATTGATGAGATAAATTGGGATAGTGAGTGCCTGGGCTTAGATTTCAAGTACAGTGCAATATAAATGCTCGCTTGTACCTGTAGGTGGGAGCACACGCTTGCCCAACAGACGGTGTTCCAAACTTGGCCGTCGATGCTTTTTGCTCCTGCGTGTGTCGGAATTTTCCAATCCTCGCAAAGCGAGAGGACCCGGGTTCGAATCCCGGTCAGGGGCGAAACCTTAGCCACGTTTCCTGACTCCACATGCCCCGGTTTACCTAACAGTGAGGGGGAACCTGGTTGTTAGTTGATTGGCGGATTGCTTTCCGGGGGGAATAATAATAATCTCCCCCTCCCCAACCTCGAAAATATTAATCACTCGATCCACAACTGTTTGTGGGACACCGCTGTGTGCAATTGGCTGACATGTTTTGTCTACAAAGGATATTCAGTGAAGCGCTTTCATTCGTCCCAACGATGTGATGAGGCTCTATATGGATATGGATGGGCGCTATATTGTGGAGCTCCTGTAGCTCAGTGGTTAGAGCACTCACCTTACAAGTGTGAGGCCTGTGTTCGAATCCAGGCAGGTCAGGGCGAAACCTTGGGCGAGTTTCCTAACTACACACACACACACACGCCTGGTAATAATCCCTCCAAAAAAAACAACAATAAAAATTGGTCATTTCAATCCACGACTGTTTGTGGGACACTGCTGTGCTCAATTGGCTGCTGCGTTTCGCCCACAAACACACGGCGAATTGAATTTACAGTCTAGTCTGTGCCGCGCTTCGAGATGTCTAGAAGACGAGAAAAGCGCGATATCAAATGCAAGGATTATTATTACTATTATCAGTATTATATTAAAACGCAAGGACTTTTATTATTTTTCCACTGCAGTAACGCCTCTGGTGCAGCGGGGACCCTGGTTCTGTAAATAATCTACAAAACTTTTGTGGCGTGATGTCCTGAAATTGCCCTTTCGGAACTCTAAACCTATGACCCCTTGCTCAACTGTTGACTCGAGGCAATATGAAAATATTGGATTACTCGCAACCCAAAGTGTTGCGGTGGAACAATAGAATTTATTAACCAAAGAAGGATCATTTGGCCATTTTTGCAAGGACGGTTTACTGTGCACGTTATTCATTTAGTCCCATTTTCCGCCTTCCCCCCCCCCCCCCCCCCCCCCCCACACACACACCTTTCAAACATCTAATTCTGTCCGATAAGCTACTATGGCTTCTGCTTTAACCACCTTGGCTTGGCAGTTCATTCTGCACTCCGATACCCCGCTGTGTATAGAAAGACATTCTCTTCACCTCTCACTTTGTTTCTCTTAAGTAATGTCCACAAATTGATGGCCTCTTAGTTATTGACTCGCTGCCTACAATAACAACCACAACATTACATTTGTATAGCGCCTTCTACTGGTTCCCTGTCCCAGAGAGGATCGATTTCAAGATCCTCACCCTTGTTTTCAAATCCCTCCACTCCTCTGCACCCGCCTACCTCTCCAACCTCCTCTCTCCTCAAACCAGCGCTCGTTGTCTTCGCTCCACCGGGTCTAGCCTCCTCTGTGTTCCCCGAATCCTCCTCTTCACTCTTGGCGGCCGTGCCTTCAGCCTCTACGCCCCGAAGCTCTGGAACTCCCTTCCTCACTCCCTTCGCCTCTCCCCCTCACTTCCCAGTTTCAGGTCCCAGCTAAAGACCTTTCTCTTCAACCGTGCCTTTGGTCACGTTTTTACCCCTGGCTCGGTACCGGGATACATTGTTGTGAAACGCTCTGAGACGCCGTCTGGCGTGGCGGGCGCTATATAAATCAAAGTTGTTGTTGTTGTTGATGTCGGGAGGACATCCCAAAGCGCTGGAAGCTAATGGAAACAGACTAGCTTCTCTCCAAAGAATGATAAACTTTGCATTTGATACAGTCTCAAAGCGTTTCATAGGATTTATTGTACAGTGTACTGAGTGATGGTGTGCTTTCTCAGCCAACTTGGCAGCCAAATTTTCATGTAGAAATGTCCCAAAGAACATCGATGACAAATCTTATCTGGAAGATTGTTAGCCAGGATATTCCTTTGAATAGGGATCTGTAACGTCCTACTGGCTCAGAGGCTAAGAGTACTACCACTGCCCCGGTACTAACTACCTGTGACTAGTTAGCTTATCAAAGTCTTTGTCATTTAAACACCTTTAACAGGTGAGTCAGTTGTGTTTGAATATTTTGCGGCAAAACAACCTAATGGTAATACAAATGCTAATACATTTATATGTGTATTAAATACATATATTATTATTAGTAAACCCTGAATATTTCACGCTAAACAATGATCGTTTTTACTAAATGTGAATACTGCGTTTGTTGGAACGTACGCCGCAAAATACACAATAATTGGTATTGCCCAGCAATGTCTTTAATTGCTTTTATTTTAAAGGCTGGTTTTAATGGGATTAAACAACCTTCCTTTAAAGGGTTAACAAGTGCAATGTTTTGGTTCATTACCATTTAGAAAAGGGCTTTAAGAGCTTAATCTTGGACTTCGATTAAATAGAAAATGACACTAATAATAATTAAAATTTGCTGTGAAATTTAATTTCTAAACGCCGGTATTTGCTCGGGCATTAGAGTGAAATGGAATCTAAATTGCTTCCTCCTCTGGGAGCAGCAGGGAGATTGAAGAAGCACAAAGAAGAATGTGGATATATATTTTTCCTGTTGCAACTTAATCTTGTGCAGATAACGTGAAATTATGACATGCATTATTTGCTTCGTTCACAAGCCCAAAGTGACGTGAGATTCTTGAAACAAAGGGTGATTTATTTTTCTCAAGCTCATTAAACACTGCACCCAGTTTTCATATATAAATTTATAAGCATATAGCAACACATTATAATTAAAATATATATATATTTGGGTACGGGTAGGCGCTATATTGTGGAGTCCTGTAGCTCAGTGGTTAGAACACTCGCCTTATAATAATAATAATCCTTGCATTTGATGTAGCGCTTTTCACATCTTATCGACATCTCAAAGCGCTTCACAGAATGTAGTGTAAAGTGAATTGACTGGATATTTGTGGGCAAAACGCGGCAGCCAATTGCGCACAGCAGCGTCCCCCCCACAAACAGTCTTGGATTAACACCTTATCTGAAAGGCGTCACAATTCAGCGTTCGCCCAGCCCCGCTCTGGAGCGTCAGCCTAGACACGAACGAGAGGCCCCAGCGAGAGCTCACTTTCCGCGCGCGATCGCCCTACCCTCAGCAACTCCACACATACCCCCCCCTCACCCCCCCGAACCTGAAAGGCGGAAGGCTTTTGAACTGCGGAGGGAGAATATTTCCCTCCCACCCCGAGTGAGTGCCATATTACTATTAATATTGTCCGAGGGCAAGCGGAGTCTCGCTCCGCGCGCTCGGCTTTGTTTGGGAACCGACCCAGACTCACACTGACGCCACGGTCTGGCATTTGCTGTCTCTGTGTGTTGGTGTGAAATGCGAACGCTGTGAACTGCGCTATTGAAAGCGATGACTGCTGCCACTCGCGATGCCGGTGGCTGCTAATTTGCGAACACAATGTGATGAACTGATCATAAAAAAAAAAAAAATGCAGCGTTGCCGCGTTGTTTTTGCCACTTGCGCTGTTGCATTATTTACAAATACAGATATTAAAGCCTGGCATTCGAGAGGTGGAAGCTGTAGATGGTGTAAATATTTACAGCTTCATATTTTAGCAGCCAAGCCAATGACTTGTTTACTGCCAGGCTCACAGGGTACAAACCAGCAAGGTTTAGTTCGTGCCTCTCAGTGTGAGGACGTCTCAAAGCGCCTCCTCACACTGACTGGGCGCCATCCAGTTAGTAAGAGGAGGTTTCTATCTATCTATTTATTAATAATAATAATAATAATAATCCTTGCGTTTTGATCTAGCGCTTTTCACATCTTATCGACGTCTCAAAGCGCTTTGCAGAATATACTGTAAAGTGAACTGACTGTATACTTGTGGACGCAATGTGGCCGCCGGGATGACAGGATGGGGGGGGGGGGGGGGTGGGTAAAGTGAATACTTTACACTATATCGTGTGAAGCACTTTGAGACGTCCAGAAGACATGAAAAGTGCGATGTCAAATGGAAGGATTGTTATTATTATATTATAACAAATTCTTATGTTCTGCGCTGGTTAATTCAGTTGGGACGAGATAGAAATGATGGTTAAACGGACTCCGACGCTTGGTCTTATGAATTCAGTTGCCCGCTGTGCCAAGTGGGTGCTGATAAATAGGACATTTCTATACGCGTAGAATAAATCGGGCTGTTCACTCTTCTGATCCTGTTCAGCTTTAATGCAATAATAATATGAATGAAAATCCTTGCGTTTGACATCACTCCTGATTACGTCTTTGCGACGTCTCAAAGCACTTCACGGAGTATACTGTAAAGTGGATCAACTACGTCTTGCGTGGAAGAAACACAGCAGCCAATTACTCACAGCAGTCACCCACAAACATTGAGTGACCATATTATTATCATTATCATTACATTTAAGTTAAGTGCTCTGAGACACTGTGAAGGGCACTATATAAATGAAAGTTGTTGCTGCTGTAAAATGTACGTTTACTTCATTTCATCATAATAATCCATCCCCCCAAAAAACCCACAATAATAAAAATTTGTCATTTCAATCCACGACTGTTTGTGGGGGACACTGCTGTGCACAATTGGCTGCCGCGTTTCGCCCACAAATATACAGTCAATTCACATTACAGTATTTTCTGTGAAGCGCTTTGAGATGTCGACAAGATGTGAAAAGCGCTATATCAAATGCAAAGATTATTATTATTTCAGTAGATTTAAAAAATATATATATATATTTTTTAAAACGCGCACACACTCTCTCTCTGGTTCCTCCGAGAGATGTCGGGAAGGGTTGAGCCACAAAAACAAACGGCTGATTGAAGACCGAGAGCCAAAAGGGTGGCCTCGTGATCCTTTCATCTCAGGGTGCGCTGCGTTCAGACGCACCCCGGGCTGACGGGATGAAAGTTCCCACTCTCTGGCAGTGAAGGGCTCTTTAGTGAGATGATTATATCACAGCCGGCAGTGATGGACGCAATTGGACACCGCAGACAAATGTTGCTCTGTGCTCGACGTTAAAAAGACCGAGTCAATAATTCTGTCAGAAACAATTGAGTCTGGCTGTTCATCCTGCTCCACACTATCAGGGCACAGGAGCTCTCTCTCTCTCTCTCTCTCTCTCTCTCTCTCTCTCTCTCTCTCTCTCTCTGCCTCTAATGAGGGCTCGTCTACTCTCGCTCGGTAATTACATCTGATCTTTGCTTCAAAGACAGATGGGAAAGCTGGTAGATGTGTCCTGAATGATTCACCTTGCCACTCTCCCTCCCTCCCCTCCCTTGCCCTCCCCTCCCAAACGGCAGCCAGACACAGTGGTACTCTCTCTGCACTCTTTCCCGAGATCAGACCCAATCAGTTGAATGTTATTGCCAACAAGCCCTGCCATTTAACATTGCCGCGGGCAAGACGGGTGAGGAATGGGTTGCCTCTCACCGGAGTCCGTGCTTCTCTGCCCGGGACGCCATCTTTCCGAGGAGCTGTTAGACCCGGGTCCCAGCTGTCTGCTCGCGTGGACGGTCAAAATCCCACGGCAGTGTTGGTGAAGAGAAGGCAATTTCTCCTGGTTTCTTAGCTTCCTGCTTGTGGGACATTGTGGGAGCTCCTGCAGCTCAGTGGTTAGAGCGCTCGCCTTACAAGCGTTGAGACCTGGGTTCGAATCCAGGCAGGTCAGGGCGAAACCTTGCGCAAGTTTCCTTACCCCCCCTCACACACACACATACACATGCCTAATAATAATCCCTCCCAAAAAAAACACAATGATAAAATTGGTCATTTCAATCCACGACTGTTTGTGGGGGACGCTGCTGTGCGCAATTGGCGACTGTGTTTCGCCCACAAATATACAGTCGATTCACTTTACAGTATATTCTGTGAAGCGCTTTGAGACGTCTAGAAGACGTGAAAAGCGTTATATCAAATACAAGGATTGTTATTATTTTCAGTGGTAATATTATCGTTATTAAGTTCCACTTGACAGCGTCACCCGGGAAGATGCCTTCGGATTGCATGTGCCGTGGTATCAAAACAGCAGGGATGATATTACTGTTGCTGTCACCACCCTGTGTGTCGGACAAGCCCGCACGCCCGTTGTTTCCACTGAAAGCAGAAGTTACTGCACCTGAAACACCGATATCATTCCCAACAGTTGATGTGAAATTGATGTGAACAGACATTGGCTTTTCACGTTCCACAGGTATCTCTTTCTTGGAACGTGCGTTTCCCTGGAACTCCGGGGCTCTCTGTGAACTCTGGCCTCTCCTTCCCAGCCACTGTTCCGTGACATGTGGGATACGGGGCGTGAAATAACAAGCCTCCCACGGCCCCTTTCATGCTTCAGAGCAATCTCTTACACACTCCTCTCGGCAATGGCTGGTGTCGCGTTCACGAGGCCGTTCGCCTCGCGCTGCGTTGTGTTGCCGCTGGGCCCGAGGAACCGCAGCCAGGCTCGGACCTTAATGCTCATCGGTACGGCTCATTGCAGCCTTAATGGCCACCGCCCACCATATCGCTACCGTGTTCCTTCTTTCTAACGCCCGCTCGCTCGCCCGCCCGTCCACTCGCTTGCTCGCACTCGGTCTCATTAATGGTGTTGCTCTGCTTTCCGTGTCTGTCACTTGGTGACGGGTGGCTGGATTCTTATGCTCATCTCACATCTGCCCCGCTGCAGCTTTCACCCTCAGGCCAGTAGGCAATACTAATAACAGCCACAACAACAACAAAATGTACACTTGTATATAGCGCCTTTTGCGTCAGGCGGACGTTTCAAGGTGCTGGGCTATATATCAAGGTGCTATATATATAATAATAATAATCCTTGCATTTTGATACAGCACTTTTCACATCTTATCGACGTCTCAAAGCACTTCACAGAATATACAGTGTCCCACAAGCAGTCATGGAAGTGGGATTAGGGGAGAAAGGGGCAAACGAGGGTAAGGGGGGGGAGAGGTGGGGGGGGGGGGGGTAAAATCAGGGAGGAAAAGCGTGTGGGGGAGAAAGAGTGGTAAGCACTGATTGAGACCTAGCCCCCACGACCGGCCTTTGAGCTTCTGAATAACTCACAGAAAGCCAGAAATGAGTTTGGCCATTTGCTAAATTTCAGTCCGACTGCGACGCTAAAAAAACACACAAACCCGCAGAGTAAATCTCGACCCGGTTGCGAATCGGGGAGGGGAATAAAAGAGCCTGGAAAAGAACATTAAAAAGTATAAATGTCATATTATCCGAGCGTTCGATCGAGCGCCTGTGGCAGCAAAACGTCTCGAAGCGCTTCACATTAATCACTGTGAAGTGCGGCGGTGAGTGCTAATATGCAGGCAAAATACGGCAGGCAATTTGCATAAGGCAAATGTCGCACAAGCAGCCGGCAGGTAAACAATTCTTTGATTGAACCGAGACAAGGGGAAGTGAGCGCTCGCGGAATTCACCTTTAAACACCAGAGGCTTTGGGTCTCTCTTTCTTCTTTTGTTTAAAAAAAATAACATTTTCCCCAGACACGATATAGTGTGAAGGTGTTAACCTTGACATTTAGCTCGCTCTTCAATCTTTAGATGGATCACCCATTGTCTGGAGATTTATTCTCACAGGTTTTTCCTCGCTTGTTTCTGTTCTATATTTCACATTGCCAAATGTGATCACACCCCCCCCGCCCCCCCCCTTCCCCAGCCCCCACTTCCCGGCCACAGTTTTATCTCCACTTGTGTCCTGTCGTATTAATCATGGCAAATGCAATGGATGTAAACAGTGCAGACAAGTAGTTTAAACATAACCTCGTCAGTGAGGCATCTTTCCAACTGCAGTACATCTATGCTACCTAAGAGTCATCAAGCTGCCCAAGCCCAGCCAACCCCAACACCCAATTTGTCCTCCATTTGAACCTTTTTTAGTCTAGACATATTATAATCTCATCCATTAAACTCCATCGCCCTTCCATTGCTAGGTTAATGTGGCAAACAACCTTAATTTATGGCTCGTAAAAAGAGAGAAAAAAATGGCTTGTGTTTGGCGCAGTGTTGTGACACAGACGCCGTCTGCGATGCACCCGGAATTCTTGTTTGGGATGGTAGGGCTGTTGGGAGGAGGATAAAGTGGCTTTGACAATGGCCAGGGTCCCTTCACCCAGTCCCTCTACTGGTTGTCTGCGTGTGGGGCGGGCGGGTGGGGGAGAGGTCAGATCATACATGGACAATGGGTGGGTGAAGGGGAGCCGATAGCATACTGAATAGGGCAATCAGTGAGAAGGGGTGAAGGCGCTGGCATTAATGTGCCAATGCAGGCTCAACATGTGCCATCCAAGACCTGTGTGCCAAACAGTCCTCCTTTATGCATTTATTTCGCCCCAAAAAACACAATAATAAAACTGTTCATTTCAATCCACGACTGTTTGTGGGGGACGCTGCTGTGCGCAATTGGCTGCCGCGTTTCGCCCACAAATACACAGTCAATTCACTTTACAGTGTATCCTGTGAAGCTCTTTGAGATGTCGATAAGATGTGAAAAGCGCTACATCATCAAATGCAAGGATTATTATTTAGCAATGAATCAGCGTTGAGCTCGGTATTACTGACCATGTCCGCTCACCGCTCACATTCGGTTCTGCCCGAAACTCGCGTAGAAGGAGCAGCTCTTCACGAGGCTTTGAAACAAATCCACTTAATTGCGTCCCAAGATTCGATCGCTTGAATGATTTTAAAGCGGTCTTTGTTTCACATCCTTCAATCACTCGGAGTAAGAATGTAAGGTCAAACCCAAAACCCCGCTATTGGTATCATTGTGGGGAACGAGCGCTGAAATAAAGATCAGTCCTGTTTCAGACACTTGGGTTAGTTAATGATCGCTGGTGTTTCCCTTTGGTCCAAATGAGAGATCAATTCTGAAAGCGAATTTACTGCCATGATGTATGAAACTCACACCAGCGGGGCAGGCGCTGCTGAAACCAATGCACACATCGGGCCGATGTAACTATAGTTCCCCTTTCAAGGTCAGAATTTTTGAAGGCGTCGAAAAGAAGGCTGATTAAAAGAGACTTTGCTCGCTAAGGTTTTTCGAAAGTCACCCAGCACGTTTGTGCAGCCAAATGAGTAAGTGCTTACCAGGATGGGGGTTGGAGCATTGAGGTATTTAGGAAGGAAGCGGGGATTAGGAAGGGAGGGGGCATAACCACTGGCACGGACTAGTTGGGCTGAACAGCCTGTTTCCGTACTGTAGTTGTCTATGAGTTATAATGATTCCCTCAGCTCAGACCTGAGGTGAATGGGACGGCTAATGCGTAACCCCTGCAGAGGCCACAACAACAACAACTCCTGTAGCTCAGTGGTTAGAGCACTTGCCTTACAAGCGTGAGACCTGTGCTCGAATCCAGGCAGATCAGGGTGAAACCCTGGGCAAGTTTCCTTACTCCGCACACACACGCACGCACACACGCCTAATAATAATCCGTCCCCCAAAATCCCAACAATAATAAAAGTTGGTCGTTTCAATCCGCGACTGTTTGTGGGGACGCTGCTGTGCGCAATCGGCTGCCGCGTTTCATCGCACAAAAATAAAGTTCAATTCACTTTACAGGATATTCTGTGAAGCGCTTTGAGACGTCGATAAGATGCGAAATGCAACGCTATCAAATGCAACGGTTCTTATTCTTATAAAATTACCCAAAGCTGTGGCCTGCTTTCAATAGGCAGACAACACACTGGGGTATTTTCCTCTGTGTTTAATCCAATCAAACAAAGGTAGCCTACATTGTACCATCACCAGTGCTTTTTTCGTTGTAAAAAAAAAGGTTCCCATAGATTTACTCTGCAACCCATTCTAATGTGGAAAGAACAAAGCGTGGGTGTTGGTGGTGGGGAAGAGGAATGCAAACAATAATTCTTTAATGCTGATAGTTCTCCTGAGAGAATGAAACATGTGCTGTTGGCGTTTAATCGCTTTGAGATGTTTTTTTTGTTGTTGATGTGCAAGACCTGAAATGACAGCAGAACGAAACATTAGCCAGAGCGAAAGGCAGAGAACCCAAACGAGACAAGTCATAACAATAATAATCCTTGCATTCGATGTAGCGCCTGATCCGCGGACCTTCGAGGACGTCTCAAGGCGAATGGCCTGTACATTCCCGGACGAAAATATTATGGGTCGGGTCGGCTCGCAGCTAAAACTCAAGCACTTGAGTTTAAACGTCTGCAGATTGTGGGAAGTTGTAATAATTGTGCTGAATTTACTGAGACCCCACGCCTGTAAATCTCAGGATATGATAGCGCATTTCCCGCTGGTGGCTAATGAGAGTTAACTTTTAAAACGTTTCCAGCTTTGCAACATTTCTGCAGGGGTCATTCCCCCAATGGTTATAGGTTTGTCTTAATATTGTAATTCTCCTCTCCTCTCGCGCTCTCTCTCTCTCTGTCTCTCTCTCTCAGTTGGAGATTCTCGTTAGGTCCTTTATATATAGGCTCTAATGTGTTTACATTTAGATTAGATCGGATCCCATTACACTCTTGTTCGAAAAGATTGTTGGGGTTTTTGACTGACGTGTGGTTGCTCTCGGGCAGCTTATGTAATGTCCTCTCTCTCTCTCTCTCTCTCTCTGTGAAAGCGTTGAAATGAGTTCCAGTTAGCACTAGTAGAGGCTGAGCAGAGGATTTAAATGAATTCCAGTGCCTTGACCTCAACCGGAGTGCACTCAGTACAGGGTGATAGACACACACACACACCCACATCTACATGGAGCTCCTGTAGCTCAGTGGTTAGAGCGCTCGCCTTACAAGCGTGAGACCCGAGTTCGAATCCAGGCATGTCAGGGTGAAACCTTGGGCAAGTTTCCTTACTCCACACACACACACACACACGCCTAATAATAATCCTTCCAAAAACCCCCCAAATAATAAAAATTGGTCATTTCAATCCACGACTGTTTGTGGGGGACGCCGCTGTGCGCAATTGGCTGCCGCGTTTCGCCCAATTGACTGTACAGTACAGTCAATTCAATTGACTGTACAGTACAGTCAATTCACTTTACAGTATATTCAGTGCAAGCACTTTGAGACGTCGGTAAGATGCGAAAAACGCTTCATCCAATGCAAGGATTATTATTTATTATTATCCACGTGGGCTGAAGGATAACAGCAGGTAAACAATTCATTCTCCTAATCCATAACACGCTGCAAAGTGAGGAGCGGAGGGAAATTCATCACTACCACGCCAATCGATGATCGGTCGATTTACACGAACAAAATAAACCGAATGGCCCGTGTTCTTTTATGATGTGCATTTTTACACAAGTTTGTGATCCGGGGGAGGGGCGGGAGGGTAGTGGGGGGTGGGGGGGGGTGGGGGGGGTGGGGGGGAGATAACGCCTTGTGGGGGTTTGTAGAGCAGCTGCTATTTCTGGAAAGCTGATCCAGGAGAAATGTTGGCTCGCGACCATCTTCCGTTTCAAATACAAACAGTCTACGTTTCAACACTCACTTGTGGGTTGGTGTGTCCGGGGCAGGGGCAGGGAGTGGGTGTGAGAGTAGATAGACTGGAATTTTTAAAGCATTGCTTTTAGATTTCATTTGAGTTTAATAGTAGATCCCCCACCACTTCCCATCCCCATATCCAACCACCTGAGCACAGCCACATGTCACATCAAATGCAAGGATTATTATTTTTAAAATTATTACTATCGCATTTATCTTTCTCATCTCTAGATACTAAACTCTAAGCTATGGCCTCTGTGTCTTGAAGTAGATCTGACCGGTGTTTGATTCCCCCCCCTGCTCAGCCCCTCTCCCACCCCCTGGCAATGTGGTCCATTTTCTTGTGCGAGCCTTGGCAGAGAGAGACTTGAATCCAGAGCTTCATAGCTAAGCCTGACCTCTCCTCACCCGGCAAGAACCCACGCTGCTTTCCCCCCTCTCCCACATCTCCCTAATAATAATAATCCTTGCATTTGATTTAGCGCTTTTCAGATTTTATCAACATCTCAAAGCATTTGCACAGAACATACTGTAAAGTGATTTGACTGTATATTTGTGGGCGAAACACGGCAGCCAATTGCGCACAGCAGCGTCCCCCACAAACAGTCGAGCATTGAAATGACCAATTTTTATTACTTTATTTTTGAGGGATTATTATTATTAGGTGTGTGTGTGTGGAGTAAGGAAACTTGCCCAAAAAGTTTCGAAACCCAGCTCTCGCGCTTTGAAAGGCGAGCGCTCTAACCACTGAGCTACAGGAAGGGAAGTGGGGAGTTAGCCACCCTGGACATCCCTGGCTGAGACCGAATGCCCACCGTTTAAGGCTCCGATAAAGAAACATTCACCGAAATGAAAAGCTTTTCTTCACAACCCAGTCGGGTTCTCGTTGATGGAAACCAAAGTCCCTCCAACGTTGCCCTGAACACTCGATCGGAATTTTCTCCGGTTCGGAGCTCGGTCCAACGGGATGACCCTTTTTCTCCCCCCCCCTCCCCCACCACCCCTTCCAATTTCCTCGTTCCCCCATTCTCATGTTATGACAATGGACGCAAATATTGAGGGAAGGAAATCAAAGGCTTGTCGTCGGGAGCTGTGTATGTGCTCAGGCTGGCACAATGCTCGCCCTGGCTCCTTTGTGTCCGTGTTTAATCCCTGCAGCAGTAAATCAGTGCTAGTGATTTCCTTTCCTCCCACTGCCTGTCAGGGCTCTATACCACAGCAGGGATTCTGAGAGGCCTGCTCGGGGGGTGGGTGTGTGTACGAGGATGTCAGGGTTGGCGATACAGTCAGTACAAGAGACACTTAAAGCGTTCGATTTGTAGATCGATTGCGAGTGGAGAGGTGGGCTGGGCCCGGCAGGCAATTCTTAAATTGGGTTTGCGACTGAGTTATTCTGTGGTGTAGATTTTAATGATGGTCATCCTCACGTTCGGTAGAGTTTATCCAGATCTCAAAGCGTTTAACAGGATTCGCTGTAAAACACAGTGTCTGTGTCGATTGTCCGAGGTGAAGCGGGGGAGGGGAGGGAAAGAGATACTCCCTTCTCTTTTCAAACAGCGACCGGGATTTTTAACGTCCACCTGAACAGGCACAGATTAACATCTCATCCGCAGGATGATGCCTCCCAACGCCTGCAATGCTCCCCCCAGTGCGATACTGAATTGGAAGTGTCGTCTTAGAGACCGAGTGAGTGCAAAGTCCTTGAAACCACAACTTTCTGACTCAATGGCGAGAGTGTTGCTTAATGATTGAGGCAGGGGCTGACATATAATAACAACGATAATAATAACAATCCTTGCACTTGACATCGCGCTTTTCACATCTTATCGATGTCTCAAAGCGCGTCACAGAATATACTGTAAAGTGAATTGACTGTGTATATATCTGGGAGAAACGCGGCAGCCAATTGCGCACGGCAGCGTCCCCCACAAACAGTCGTGGATTGAAAATGACTAATTTTTATTGTTGTGTGCCTGGATTCGAACATGGTTGTAAGGCGAGTGCTCTAACCACTGAGCTGCAGGAGGTTCCCGGGGCTTACCACATGATGCCAAGCTAATGGGGGGGGGCGGGGGTAGTGGGGGGTGGCAGCAGAGAGTCGAACTGCTGGTTGAGATGGTTTCTTCGGTGAGATCAGCAGCTCGTTGCTCCAGAGAACAGTCGATATTCGCGTCCTTTCGTGCGAGCGGCCCACGCTGAAGATGTTGGGATTTCCTGCTCCGAGCGCAAATCCCGTGCGCGCTCGCCTCCTCTCTTTCCCCCCCACGGCCGATTATTAATTAAAAGTAGTTCTGTTTCAATTGAATTTTATTAGTTCTCGAAAATTGAAACAGCCGCGGCAATTAGAGTCGGAGGAAATAATCATGGAACAAAGGAGAGTGAGGGCGTGAGAGACAGAGAGAGAGAGCGGGGGGGCGGGGGGGCGGGGGGGTGGAGAATTTCCGAGCGTAATTAAAACAAGCCTAAGAATAATTAATATGATGTAGCAGGAAATGTCAGCTGTGGGCTTGTAGAGTGACACAGGGGGGGGAGGAGAATCCTAACAACAGCACTGACAGTTGTGCTTGTAACAATGCCTCTGGAAAACAATACTGTGAGAATGCAGAGCCGTGCAGTGAAATACTGCACTGACGCCAGTACTGTTTGACAACATGTTGAACAGAGGACATGTATCTACAATTTATTACTGTGTGTGTGTGTGTGTGTGTGTGTGTGTGTAGGGCAGCAGCGAATCTAAAAATCACTTGTACGACTTGGCTGTTTTTTCCCCCAATTTAAATTCTCTCGCTGGGAAATGTCAGTCTTGCGATTTCCCAATGTTGGTTTTCTTTCGCCCACACCCCTCACACATTCCACTCCATTCCCCTCCGACCTTCAATTCCCTCCCTCCCTCCCTCCCTCCCTCACTCACTCACTCACTCACTCACTCACTCACTCACTCACTCACTCACTCACTCCCTCCCTCTCAAATTGGAGATGATGTACAGGTCAGCCACGAATCCAACGGAATGGCTGAACAATGGGTCGTTGCATCCCAATGTTTACGGGGGACCTCAGCCGATCCTTTTTCCCCCCCGAGAACAATTGCAAATAATAACACCACTAATAATCATCCTTGCGTGCGACACAGCCCCTTGTCGACGCGTTGAGACGTCTCTCAAAGCGCTTCATTGTCGATCCACTGTAAAGCGGATTCGCGGTTACTTTGTGGGCAAAACTCGACAAGACATTCGCACACAGCCATGTCCCACAAACAACCGTGGAGTGACTGACCGATTTTGTTTGGGGGGGGTGGGGGGTATTCTTGGCAAGGACACTGGGGGGTGTAAATTACAGAACAGATTACACCACTGTAATCGAAGCTACAAACATTTTTGATTTAACAGCTCTCTATAATGAGCCTTTGCTGGGGGTGATTTTTTTAAATTTTTTTTGAAGATGGCAATTAGCTTTGGGTTTTTCCACGGATAATGCCACCGTTAATGACTATCTTGGAATAACTAGCTCGGAACACCTCACATCGCAGCAACGTTTAAGTGTGGACGTTTAAGATCCCGTTTCCTTAGCGGAACAGAGAGAAGAAATCTTTTGGTGGCCCTGGCCATCATTCCGCCCGATGAAAAAGATTTTAAAAAAAAACTCCTTCGCCGCCACCACCTCCACCGCACGCGACCGTTTGCGGGATCGTTGCCGTGCGGCTGCCTACAAAACGACGCAGTTGTGGCGTTACACACTTTCCGTAACCAGAGAGCAAAAAAACAAATAGGGCTTGGAAATATTCCAATAGGATCAAATCCGTTTTCATGCAGGCGTTCGAAAAGCAGCGTCTGATTTCGAACCGAATTGAAGGGCTGTCCGGGGTCGTGCAGGATGTTGAATTTTTCGAGGGAACAAACGGACTGAGGCCGGATGAGATTGAAGGCCTTTCGATGCTCTACGTCGCACTGAACAACAAAAGGCCGTTTGGCTCAGCCGGGAAATAAAATACAGCTGTTATTTCCTTTAATTCCCAAGCTTTTGCAGTTGACGTGTGGCTGTGGACACGTCAGCAAGCCTTTGTCATAATTAGAAAGCAAAACATCTTATTGACTTGCAAGGTTTCACTCGGAAAGCTGTTCCCAGATCAGAAAGGCAGAAACGTGGGCACTGGTGTGGAACGGACGTTACAAAATGATGGGCAGCAATTAGCTGAAGGAGCCTGTTCTGTGCTGCTCATTGCCTGTCATGTCTGTCATCTTCTGGGTACCTCTGCATGCTTAAACGATTTGCAGGCAGATGTTAAATATGTTTATATATTTTTTTTAAAACCCTTGTCTGCAACAAGCAACACTCAATATGAAAGAAAGGCTCTTTTGCTAACTCGCTGGATTGATTGATTCATGAAGTGTTCAGCGCATTCTTCTCTCTGAAGACCACTTTCTCTCCCTCCCCTCTCTTCTCCCCTCTCACCCACCTCTCGCCTCCAAAACCCACTGCCTCAGCGACTTTACTCAGTGTTTTGCTAAGACCTAAAGGTTCCATACACACCTTGACACCTCCCTACCTTGCTGATCTGATCTGGGATGGGTGGAGGGTGGGGTGGAGGGAAGGAAAGGATTAGGAGTTGCCGATGGGCCCATCGAAGAGGAGAGACTTGAAGGAGCCAGGGAGGGGGAGAGGGGGAGGAGGGACTGGGGGATGGGAGTTCCAGAGGTTGGGGGCAAAGTGGCTGAAGGCTTGCGGGGCGGGTGGGTCGGGTGGAGTGGAAGGGGTGGGCAGGTTGATAAGGGGATAGGAGGTCACGGACGTAGGGTGAGGTGAGGTTGTGGAGGGCTTTAAACGTGAGGAACCAAACTGCTACGGAAAATTGGCGACAATAAATGGTGTTTTCCTCTCTTAGTTCCCAGCTACGGCATCAATAACAACAATACAAGAATAAAAAAAAAGCAGCACATTAATAAAATAACAATATATTAATAAAATAACAATATATTAATAAAATAACAATATATTAATACATGAATGAAAAGCGCCGCAGTGATCCATACCGTTGCGTTAATAAATACCGCTGCGCTCTCAACAGAGAATGGTTAAAATGGCAGTTTGGGAGTTTAGGGAGATGAACAGCATCGGAGAGAAACTAAATCACGACAGAGGCTTTTATGGTTGATCACCGAGCTGAGTGTGGGAACCTTTTTGCAAAGGGAGGAGTGCGGTTCTGTGAGGGACTGGGTCTCCTGCGTATGTTGGAATTAGCCACCGAATAATCCTTTCAACCTGGCAGCTGAACGGGGTGTGTCTCAAAGTGCTTCACATGATTTACTGCAGTGACTGTGTATATAGTAGGCAAAGTCTACAGGCTCTCCCAACACAGAGCTGGGTGAGTGCTGTAATAATAGTAATCATAATAATGATACTAATAATAATCCTTGCATTTGATAGAGCGCTTTTCACATGTTATCGACGTCACAAAGCACTTCACAGAATAGACTGTACAGTGAATTGACTGTATATTTGTGGGCGAAACGTGGCAGCCAATTGCGCACAGCAGTGTCCTAAAAACAGTCGTGGATTGAAATGACCAATTTTATTATTGTGGGTGTGGAGTAAGGAAACTTGCCCAAGGTTTCGTCCTGAACCGCCTGGATTCGAACACAGGTCTCACACTTGTAAAGCCACTGCTCTAACCACTGAGCTACAGGACCAATGTCAGAGGCGCCGTTCCTTTGGATGAGACATTAGACCAAGGTCCTGTCTGCCTGTTTATTCTAGATCCATAAGATCTCGAACAGAGAAGGGAGCCTCTCTCTTGGTGTCCTGGCCAAGAATCCCTTGGATATAATTGGTTATTCAGTTTAATACTGGTTAAGCGATGTTGCTGCGTGCAAATTGACGAGCGTGTTCACCCACAAAATAAACAGTCACTACAGTTTTTACAGTAAATCTCACTGGGGCGCTTTGAGACGTTCTCCCGACATTTTAGGCGCTGTATCAAATTGCACGGATTATTACTATATTGTGATGACTATTGTAATAATAATCAAGTAATTTGTGACTTAAATGCTCTGGAATGGTAGCTACCTATCCCGTGTGAGCGTAACTGATTGGACGCAAGCTGTAGTAGTGATACTGCAGGTCAACCTCAGTCTCGCGACCGCCCAGGGTATCTGAGGATAAATTCAAGCTAAATGTAGGCTAAATTATGGCCTGTCTTTACAGCACCAGCTTGCTTCAATGAACGTCTGATATACACATATAATACACTGTACAGACGGCACTGGGTTTGTGCCATTTGAGCACTCGGTAAGATTCATTGCATCGTAGCCAGCGATTAAGGGGCTTAAGACACGTTGTTGTGTTATTTTGTTTTCTCCCCAACCCGTTGTGTAACATTCGGACGCGGTTTCCCAAGGTCCCCCGAAATGAAGACTGGGAGAGAGAGAGAGAGAGAGAGAGAGAGGGGGGGGGTCGCGGCTCGAGAAGGAAAAATCACACCGTAATTTTGCACTAAAACGTCTGGGTTTCATACCGAACGATGCATCACGAAAAAAAAAAAAAAGCTGATGGAATGACGGCTGAAATATGGTACCCAGGGTCCATTTCAGCATCACCTCTGCGCGGTTTCCACCCAGGGCGACAGCCGAGTGATCTTCCTGTCGCTCTGATTGCCTCCGTTGCCAAAGTAACGGCGGTGTTGTTAAATTATGGTTCAAACGTACTCCCAGGCTTCACCGAACAGAGATTTTAGTGTCAGACAAGTCGTCCCGAAAGCCACACGCCGTTCCCCGAGCTGCGGATCGCATATTAATGGTGTCGTTTTTCTTTTCCTGCGCGTAATCATTGATTAATATTGTCATATATTCTGCTCTAAAGAGAGTTGCAATAGCATCTTTATATTTGCTCCCTCCCTCCCTCCCTGCGTTGCTATGAATTACTTCCCCCCCCCCCAAGGTGCAGCACTATACGGTAATTTTTTCTGTCGCTCTGTACATTTGGATAGATGCATGCACCAGAGAAAATGATTGGAAATGAGCAAAAGAGTATACACTATATATATATGTATATTTGTAGAACAGACTTAAAATCCAGTATGCTCTCTCAGTTTGCCTTTAAATATACTCAGACCCTACTCTTCACACTAACTCCGTTCACCTGCGTTAAGATGTCCGCTTGACTACATTGGAAGGATGCGAGATTTCTATAGAGCAAGCGGTTATAATAATAATAATATTAATCCTTGAGTTTGATATAATGCTTTTCACCTCTTCTAGACGTCTCAAAGCGCTTCATAGAATACACTGTAAAGTGAATTGACGGTATATATTTGTGGGCAAAACGCGGCAGCCAATTGCGCACAGCAGCATCCCCCACACAAACAGTCGTGGGTTGAAATGATCAATTTATTATAGGGTTTTTTTGGACTGATTATTATTAGGCGCGTATGTGTGTGTGTGTGTGTGTGTGGTGTGTGTGTGTAGAGTAAGGAAACTTGCCCAAGGCTTCGCCCTGACCTGCCTGGATTCGAAACACAGATCTCACGCTTTGTAACGCAATTGCTCTAACCATTGAGCTACAGGACTCCACAAGGTTGCGGGCATCTGCTAAGAGGAAGAAACCTTTGCCTGTCAATGTTTCTGTTTAGTTGGTCTAGGGATGATAGAAGTCCATGCAGCCTGTTTTATCATCTTATACCCTATTGCCAGATCTTTTAATCCCAACACCCCCACTTGTCATCAAACCCTTTAATACCTGTCCTACCAAACTCTACGTCTCTCTCTTTCTCTCTCCCTCTTTCTCTCTCTTTTGGACATCCCTATTGATTTCACCTCAACAGCTCTCTAGGGCCAAGTGTTCCACTTACTCACAACCTGTGTATGAAGAAATGCTTCCTTCTCCTCTGATATATCAAGGCAATTCTCACCCCTCAACCACTCGGTAATAGATTCCCCCACCAGAGAGAAGTCGTCCGCTATCTAACCTGTCAATTCCATTCATTGTTCATCGCTCCTACGTTATCCTTTCAATCCCCATCAGGTCATTTCTCTGTCACAAAGCTCTTCACAGGATTTACAGCCTTAACCTCCAAGTATAATGCCTGATAATAATCCCTCCAAAAAAAAACAATAATAAAAATTGGTCATTTTCAATCCACGGCTGTTTTGTGGGGGACGTTGCTGTGCGCAATTGGCTGCCGCGTTTTGCCCACAAATATACAGTCAATTCACTTTACAGGATATCCTGTGAAGCGCTTTGAGACGTCGATAAGATGCGAAAAGCGATATGTCAAATGCAAGGATTATTATTATTATAGCCCCAGCCTCACATTAAGCGCTATGAGATGCAGTCTGGTATGGAGGGCGCTATATAAATCAAAGTTGTTGTTGCATCTTAGCTAAAGTCCCTTCAGTAGTTACTCTGCCCTTGTAGTCGGTGGCTTCTGTGTGTTAACACAGGTTTCCCTTTACTCCCTTTAATACCAACATGATATATGCAGATCTCACCGTCTGGGGACACTACAGTGATGTTATGTCCACGTCTTCATCCAAACCAACGGAAGTATCCGTGTCTTAACTAGTGCGGGCCAGCTTTCTGTGAAGGTGACTGAACTGGGAATGTGCTCAGATGAAGTTTGTTTGTCCTTCCCCCCCCCCCCCCCACCCCCCCACCCCACCCCACCACCGCTCCCTCTGCACTCCCCGAGATATCTGTCAACGATTTCTCTCCGGGAAGTTTGAAAGAGGCTTTCCGTGCCCTTCGGGAGGTGGGGAGGGGAGGGGGTGGAATTTATCAAGAGTAAAATCGTGGCTGCGTCTGGTTCGACTTGTTGCGACGCAGACTAACGGAGATGGAGGGATGTGGATTTGTGAAGCCAAGGCAGCTGGCTGAGGCATTTATAAACTCTGGAATGATGCCATTGAAACCACATGCTGTGGAGCACACTTAAAAACTGTGTTATATGAGACCTGGATTTCGCTGGAACTCAGTGGCCTTTTATACTGGATTAACTTTCCAGTTCTCGGAATAGTTACCTTAGGAAAAATTTGGCTGTCTGATCAAAACGTTATTTTCTTACCGCGCTGTGTTTTTAAAGGTGCCGCCTCTACTCAGTTGGAATCACTCTCAACTCAGGAGTCAGTAAGTTTGGGAATGGTGGTGGGGCTGGGGAAGAGCTATGAAAATAGGGAGGGAGGGAGGGAGGGAAGGATGGATGGGGAGGTAGAATTCAACAGCAAGCCAGGCAGAAGGTCTCGGGAGGACATCCCAAGGCACTGGTCATGGATTGAAGTGACCAATACATTCATGTTTTCTTTGGAGGGATTATTATATGCGCGTGTGGGTTAATGAAACTTACCAAAGGTTTCGCCCTAACCTGCCTTGAATCGAACCCAGATCTCTCGCTCGTAAAGGCCGAGTGCTCTAACCACTGAACTACAGGACTCCCACACCAGAGAAAAGAGAATTAAGGCTTTGTTTGACTCCTTTATTTAACTTCACATGCAGTGTTAAAAACAACTGTAAGTTATGTACACATCCACAGAACAAGTTTACAAGGGTCTTCTATACATGTTACCTCATAGGACATTAAACAAACAACATTCACTGTATTTTCTCTCTGTTGAGGGTTAGCCTGCCAATGTACCATAAAGAGATACGATCTGGTTTTACCTTATTGGGGAGGGTGAGGGCCTGGTGTGGGGGGGGGAGGGCGACACACAAACAATTGGTGAAGTCATTGTGAAGGCAATGGAGGGAGTTAGAAATTGTAATATAGAGAGCCAATCTCAAACACTGCAGATTTGTTTTTTGGGGTGGGGGGCGAGGGTTGGGATCTTGCCATTCTTAACACGAACGGGTACCAAAGGACTTTATTATTTGTCTCTTCGTGGTGTTCAAATGGTTTGGGTGGTGGGTTTATTGGGTAACAACAACGCGATCTACAGTGACGTACGTACAGTGACATACGTGGGGGAATTAACGCAACACACTTTGCCCTTTAATAAAATATATCCATCAAGAGGTACAAGTTGGCTTCTCTGGATGGTTTTATTGGGAGGGGGGGGGGGGGCGGGAGCGGATAATGATGTATATTTCACATGTTTCAGGCGGGAGGAAGAGAGAGAGAAAAAGAATTCCACGAGGCGCCCCAGCCAGCGATGAAACGCAGTTAAAAAGTTGGCTCCACCAAATGCCCTCTCATCCGCCGTCCGCTCTCTTCTCACCCAGGACACCGGAAAGTCTCTGCCGCGGTTACGTTTCCCCCGCAAAAGTTCAACCCTTTACGTTGGTGAATCCCAACTCCACCCCCACCCACCCCCCCCACCACCTCTGTTCTTCCTTGCTCCTTGTCACTCCACGTCTTAAAAAGCTGTGACTTAAAAAGTAAGTGCGTTGGGACTTTACCGGGAGCAAATTTAGCTAAAAGGAAACACACACACACACACACAACCAGAACACAACCTCTCGTACGTTGATGGGACGATTTGACTGGTTTCCCACGTCGATCACAATGCTTGTTGTATAAGGCACAAAATGCACAGAATCCAGGTAAACACAAGAGACGCTATTTACAGAACATTGTCATTACCTGCATGACTCCTCAGGCAGTGTCCCCCCCCCCCCCCAACCACCCACCCACCGCTCGACTGTTATCACATTTAAACACTACTCAAAACAAAGTGATTGCACTATTTCTCATTCCTTTACACTCCGCCCGCCCCCTCCCCCCCCCCCCCCCCCCTCCTCCCCCTCATCTCCGTGGCCAGGACAGCTCCTTGCCCACTTGACTGAAATGTACACAGTTTTACCACAAGTGATCGAAAGGGGGCGGATTCAATTGCGTCGTAATAATAATATCATTAGTAATCCTTGCACTTGATGTAGCGCCTCATCACGTCTTGTTGAGACGCCGGAAAGCGCTTCACAGAATATACTGTAAAGTGAATCGACGGTGTGTTTTGTTTGCGGGCCAAACGCTGCAGCCAATTGCGCACAGCAGCGTCCCACGATCAAGTCGTGGGTTGATTGACCAAATTATTATTATTTTCTTTGAAGGGATTATTACCCCCCCAACCCTTCCCCTATACAACCCCCCCCCCCCCCCCTCCCGCCCCCCCCCCGCACCTGGAAAAGCAATCTGCTAACAATCGGGTAATCGGAGTGGAGTAAGGAAACTCGCCGAAGGTTTTGATTCCCCCCCCCCCCCACCCACCCCCCCACCTCCACCGCCCAGGAATCGAACCCAGGTCCTCTCGCTCGCGAGGCGATTGCTCCAAACAAGACACGACTCTACGACACGACCCCCACGTACGTGAAGGTAGACAGGCAGCCGCTCGCTCTCAACACAGTGATACGGTCCAAGTGACTCAAGTCTTCGGGACAAAACCGTTCGGGTCTATTCCGCGGGTAGTTCTGTCATGTCGCGGGGAGGAGCTGAACGAAGAACCTTTTTTTTGTTCAAGTGCATCCCTCAAGCCCGCGCGCACGCAGAACCCGCTGGGCGACGCTCGTAAAAGAGAGAACGTCTCCCAGCTGTCGAGCGCTCTCGGGTCTCTCGTTGCTACAATTGGGCTACAGCTGCGTTTCGTCGAGACAGGACAGGAAAAAAAACAAACACATTTGTTTGCGTCGGGAGTAAAAATTTTTTTAGAAAAAAAAAACGGGGGTTGGCGGGGGGGGGGGTGGGTGGGTGGGGAGGGGGGAGGGTTAGGAAAAGAAAAAGAAGTCGTTTGTGTAAGCAACAAGACAAAAATGCCACGTACTGTACTCGTACTCGTACTGTCATTCGAAGAGTTCACATTTAATGGGAAGACGATGCTTAAAAACAGCAGTGAGCAGGAGAGCCGTCTGTTCGGACACATCCTCTTGTGCCGTCGCTCGCAACTGAATCGCCGGGTCGTCGATTCCAAGCCGCACTTTTTTGTTTTCACACAGGCTTTCGGGACACGTTGGAACGCTGCATTGGACGCAGTCTCTCTCTCTTTCTTCGTGTTGGCAGGCGAGAGGTACCTGCTGCCAAGCCCCGGGTTCTCTCGCTTGAAATCGGGACGCCCCCGCGCCCCCCCCCCCCCCCTCCACTAACACCCGCCCCCCCTCCCCCCCCCCCCACCCCCCAGCCCCCCCAAACTCCCACATTTGAAAGCAAAGCAACTCCTTTCCGTTTGCCCACTGGCCTGTGCCCATCCACTCCAGAGCTCTTTTTTTTATTAGTTTAGTTTTATCCGTCCGTCCCAACCGAGCATTATTAATTGATCCGATTGAATTTCCTCCCACGTCTCTCGTCGCGTCGCGTCGCGTCACGCCGGCTGTTTTTTTTTCCTTCTCTCTCCTCTTCTCTTTGAGCTTTTTTATCAAAAAAAAAACAACACACTCGTGCTTTCCTCTGGACAACCCCGAAGTCGCTAGTAACTGTACTTGTGCATCAGCTTGACCGGAGTGGCGGGCTGGCCGAACGAGGGCTTTGGCGGCACGTCCGGTTTGATGGAGGGCGTCCTCTTGACGCCCGAGCGGGGGAGGGTGCCCTGGCTGGAGTAACTGCTCTGCCGGGATAAGGAGCCCGGCTGCGGCTGTATAACGAGAGGGTTCGTCCCGTGCACCGAATCCAGCCTCATGGGCGGAGCCGGGGCCAGGTAGCCGCCCCGGTTAATGCTCTGGTGCCTGGACAGCACGGCTCCGTTCAACGAGCTGATGATGTTCTTGGGCAGCACCGAGATGGAGTGCCGCTGGGAGGAGCTCTTCGGGCAGCCCCGGTCCCGCTCCAGGGCGGACATGGGGACGGGGGTGTTGGGCACGTCCACCCGCTTGGTGGGGCTGTGCCTGGGGAGGGTGGACGGCGAGTAGAGCGAGGCCTCCCTGCTGGGCACCCTGGGTGGCATCTCTCTGAGTTTGCCCATGGGCTCCATGGCGATCAGGCTTTGCCGGGACATGGGCGCCTCCCCCAGCATGGCCTTGTGGTTGCCGGGACTCTCGTTGATGTGTTTGAGGAAGTCGTTGAGCGTGGTTCTGGCCTCCAAGGCTCGGCGCTGCTCCTTTTTACTGGGGTGAGCGGCTGTGGACACCGAGGCCCCCATGTCTCGGCTGTGCGCTCTCCTCTGATGCTGCTGCTGCTGTTGTTGTTGTTGTTGTTGCTGCTGCTGTTGTTGTTGCTGCTGCTGCTGCTGCTGGGCTGCTCTGTGCGCGTTGGAGTTCGAGAAGGAAGTGTTGTAGTCGTGCGTGGCGTTGGGCAGGACCACCGCGCTGGGGATGTGGCCGTTCTGCGGGGGGGGGCGGGGGGCTGGACGGGATGATCTGGGGGCTCTTGAGCGGTGCCTCGCTGCGGGCCGAGTTGATCTTGTTCTGCGCCTTCTCCCATTGGCTCTTGGCGGCCTGCAGGCTCTTCTGCTGCAAGACGGGGGTGGACTCCGGGGTGGGCAGGGCGGCCAGCTCGGGGGGCTGCCCGCGGGGGTCGGCCATCAGCACGGAGGTCTTGCCCTCGCCAGCCAGCTCCTTGCCGCCCGACAGCAGGTTGGTGTAGAGCTTGGGCGAGTCCATGTTCTCCGGGTACTCCTTGATGGGGCTGTCGAACAGCCCGTTGAACTTGGTGAAGCTGCCGCTGGAGTCGGTGCAGGACTGGGCAGACTCGGCGTCCTTGTTCATCTTGCGGGCTTTGCGCCGGGCAAAGTTGTCCCGGTAGCAGTACACGGCCACGCCCGAGATGAAGGCCCCCAGGACGAACGAGGCCAGGACGCACGTGATGAGGACGTTCATGTGGACCATCTGGTTGGACTCCGCGGACTGCACCTCCCAACGTACCCCTGTAACAACACATCAATCCCCGGTCAGTCATTGTAGGATCTCACTGACTGAATCAACCAGGCTCATCCCTACTCTCACAACACACACACACACACACACGCACGCACGTACTCTTGCACTCATACAGACGCACACTATCTCATAATAATAACAATCCTTGCATTTTGATATGGCGCGTTTCACATCTTATCGACGTCTCAAAGCGCTTCACAGAATGTACTGTAAAGTGAGTTGACTGTGTATTTGTGGGCGAAACGCGGCAGCCAATTGCGCACAGCAGCGTCCCCCACAAACAGTCGTGGTTTGAAAATGACCAATTTTTATTATTGTGGGGTGTTTTGGGACTGATTATTATTAGGCGCGTGTGTGGAGTAAGGTAACCTGCCCAAGGTTTGGCCCTGATCTGCCCGGATTCAAACACAGGTCTCACGTTTGTAAGGCGAGCGCTCTAACCCACTGAGCTACAGGAGCTCCTCATACATACTCACGTACAATTCTCTCGTACACACTCACTATTTATTACACTGATACACTCCCTCCCCTTATACACACACTCACGCTCTCATTCTCACTCGCACACACACATACCCCTTTCTTGCACGTATTCGCGCATTCTCACTCACTCACATGACGAGTGAAGTGAAAAGCGCCGCTTTAAATGCAAATTTGTACTGTTTTCTCTTGCCTGATTGCCTGACAAATTGCATTTACGCATATTATCCCCGAAAGTCAACACAACTGCGTCGTCGACCGAGCCCTCAAAACCCAAAGAGACAAAGGAAGTCAATGTTCCCTTTTTTGCTAGAAGCCCATCTTAGCGGTGTTCGCTGTGAAAGTCTGTTGCAATTTTGCTGCAGGATTTCAGATTACCTGGCTATTGATTTCCACAAGCAACTCCGATATCTGAAGGCACGACATTTTACAGATAGTTTATTAAATTAATCAGACGCGTTTTACCCCTCCCCCCCCACAGGAATGGGATAAGTAAGTTTCCCCCGGTTCCATTTCAGTGCGAAATCTAAAGCGTAACCTAATTATACAGTAGCCCCAGCGGACACACTAAAAAGACTGGTGTTCACAGGAACAATTTTGTCTCGTCAGTACCGCAGAGCTCGAGAAGAAAGTTCATCAATCACTCGGCAGTCTGACGGAGAGCGGGCGAGAGGCGATCTTTGTCAATGTGTGTACAAATCAACCCCGCCCTCCACAACCTGATAGTATCCTGTCTGCTCGACACTCGATATTCGCACATAGTAAACGTTTTAAAGCTAAACGGGTTTGGAATTGTTTTAATTGCGTTTCCTCAATTTCCCCGACATCGTGTTGAGCGCTTTGAATGATAATAATAATAATAATCATGTTAATTCCCGCACTTGAGAGCGCGCCTTTCGTGTTGCCAGGACGCCTCAAAAGTGCTTTGCACGATTCCCCAATGGAGAAACTATAAGTACTGTACGGTAAAGTGTAACGACTGTGTATTTTTGTAAACAGACGTGGCAGCCAATTTGTGCAGTGCAATGTCCCACAAATAGCCACCAAAGCAAATAGTAATCAGTCTGGGCACCATCCATTTTCGAATAGTGACGTAACACCTTAAACATCCGTCTGAAAAAAGCGCCGCGAGACCTTCAGGGTCTTAAATAAATACAAGTTGTTGTTGATGAGGCGTCATCTCATCCAATGATGGCAACTATGACAATGCGGCATTTCCCCCCCGGCGGTAAACTGGAGCGTTAGTCTAGACTGAGAGTTCAAAATTCCCTGTGGAGCTTGACCCCTTTCTGTACCCAGAGGCAAGAGAGCAACTGACTGAGCCAGGCTGACACTGTAATCTGACCATCACCTCTGCATACCGGGATAGCGTCTCTGTGAGGGCACGGTATAACTGCTAGCTGTTGTACTTGCTCTACAATGAAACTTTGGAACTCTCTCCCTCGACCCCTTCGTCTCACCCCTCCCTCCCCATCTGTGTTTCAAATCCAGGCAGATCAGGGAGAAAACTTGGGCAAGTTTCCTTACTCCAGGCACACACGCCTAATAATAATCCCTCCAAAAAAAAACCCCCACACAATAATAAAAATTGGTCATTTCAATCCCCGACTGTTTGTGGGGACGCTGCTGTGCGCAATTGGCTGCAGCGTTCCGCCCACAAATATGTATACATAATATATAGTATTACTGTATTATCAAATGATGGACGTGAAATTATTGAACACTGTGCCACCCCTGGACGCAGCATCGCTGTGTGAAACGCAAACGCGCATTAATGTATTGTGTTTGGTGTTGCAGATCACTCAAGTCAGTGCTGGCTAACCAGAGGCACAGGGTTTCATCTTACTCGGCGTGATGTAAAACAAAGCAAAATCATCCATCAAAGGCCTTTCTAATGCCTTTGATTATATATTTTTTCTTTTTTTAAAAAAAAGCTATACACGGCTTTGGGAATGTGGAAATGCTGGTGAGTGTGAGGAAGTGAGTGTGCGAGCGAGAGAGAGAGAGAGAGGGTGTGGGAGAGAAAGGTGTGTGTGTATTTCCTATTAGCCTGGCCAAAAATCTCCCGGGTAAAATCAGTCGTTCGCTTCGTGGCCGTTTGTGGGACTTTGCCCACTAGCCAAATCGGTCGCTGCGTTGGGTTTACAAAATACACAGTCACTACACTTTACAGTGAATCCTGCGAAGCGCTTTAACCACATCTTCCCAACGTGAAATGCTCTGCGCGAAATGTACAGATGGTTATTAATATTAATATGATACGCGGTGAGGGAAGGGAATATACGTACTCGGGAGGAAAGCCTACTCCGATGCCATTAAAACCGGAGGGGATAGAGGGACAAGGTTGAGGGGATATTGATGTGCTGGGAGTGTCATCAGCTCTAGGAATTAAAAATAGACAGCAGCCATTATGTAAAATTACTGCCGCAGTGCTAATTATCACTGAATCGGAGGGGCTGGATTTCTTACATGGGTAGCAGCTGAAATTACAATAACTATATTTCACACAGTGACTCATAATAAACGTTAAACTGATCCTCCGGAGCCAAGGCACGAGGGCACTGAGGCCTAACCAATAGGACGTCTGTGATGCCATTGCCTCCCATCGTAATGCACTTTTTGGCCAGCTCTCAAATGGCATGTTCTAACAGGGTCAAGTACAGTTTGCCTGATGCGCACTCGGAGAATAAGCTCCCTTGTTGTTGGCAAATGAGCCGTGGCGTTCAGCTAACCCACACCAACCCCGTGCCCTCAAATGCGGTGTTTTATCTAACACGCGGGGCCAAAAAGCCTGGACCTTGGGATTTTATTGTTCTGTCACAATGGCTCAGCTAGTATAATAAAAATAATAATCTTCGCATTTGATATAGCACATCTTATCGACGTCTCAAAGCGCTTCACAGAATATACTGTAAAGTGAATTGACTGTATATTTCTGGGCGAAACACTGCAGCCGATTGCGCACAGCAGTGTCCCCCACAAACAGATGAATTGAAACCCAATTTTTATTAATGTGGTTGTTTTTTTTGACGAATTATTATTAGGCGTGTGGAGTAAGGAAACTTGCCTAAGATTTCGCCCTGATCTGCCTGGATTCGAACACAGGTCTCGTGCTTGTAAAGCGAGTGCTCTAACCACTGAGCTACAGGAGCATTGTATAGCATGCTCGTCTCTTGAGTCAGAAGTGCCGTGGGTTAAAGCCCCTTCAACTAGGCCTTGGAACCACATCGCCTGTAGCACTGTTCTGTGTGTGGGGTGGGGTGGGGCGGTGGGGGGAGAGGGTGTTGCGTTGTCAGAGGTGCCGTCCTTCAGATAAGCTGTTAAACCGAACTAACGTCATAATAATATATAATAATAATCCTTACATTTATATAGTGTCAGGCCGTTTAACAGCAACCCTGACAATGCAGTGCTCTCACCCCCCCGCCCCCCCCCCCACCACTCCACAAACCCCATCCCTGCTCCCCCCCCACCCAATCCCTACCCAAAGCTCAGTGTCGGGAACGTCAGACAAAGACCATCAAAGTCTCAATGTGACACTTCAGTCCACTATCTTCTGACAGTGAAACGTCCTATCGATAAGACGCGAAACATCTTTGAGACATCGATAAAGTGTGAAAAGCGCTATATCAAATGTAAGGATTATTATTATTATCGACTGAGCCCAGGCTGACACTTTTAACGCTCAGAAAAAGTCAATAATTCCAATTAAAAAATCTCCACGGTCGGTGGAGGGGAGGGGGGGGCAACAAACAAATCTTCACAATTCCTCCTTTTAAATCATACCATTCTGAACAGATTAACAACCCGCAGATTTAATTTGGTTTACGTGACACAGCGGCCTGTTCAATTGCTTTCCCTCCTCTTGCCCCCCCGCCCCACCTCCCATCTCTTGATATTTTCCTTCCCTCTCTCTCAAAATGTATGTTAATGATTTCTTCCAGCGCACTGGCCACCGGACTGAGCAAAACATCTGTGTGTGAGTTCAATGCTCTACTGTTTAAACCATTAGCTACCCTTTGCCAAAAGATAATCTCGCCTGCCAGATGCAGAAATATTGTTTCAACTGGAAACAGTACACAGAATTATTAACATTGGCAGAAACGTACCCTGCAGTATTCGTTGGGCAAACAACTCGACAGAAGAACAGAGTCATAGAAATTTCACGGCGGAGAAGGAGGCTGTTCGGCCCATTAAAATGTCCTACTGAACACGAAGAGAAAGCTGCACTTTCAATCCCACTTGCCCTGCCCTCATCCGCGTTCTACCTTCAAGCTTCTACCTGCCTACGTGGAGTCCTGCAGCTCAGTGGTTAAAACCACTCGCCTCACAAGCGAGAGACCTGGGTTCAATTCCAGGCAGGGCGAAACCTTGGGCGAGTTTCCTTACTCCACACGCCTGATAATATATCCATCAAACTTGTTTTTAAAAGTTGGTCATTTCAATCCACGACTGTTTGTGGGGGGACGCTGCTGTGCGCAATTGGCTGCCGCGTTTCGCCCACAAATATACAGTTAATTCACTTTACAGTATATCCTGTGAAACGCTTTGAGACGTCTAGAAGACGTGGTAAGGCGCTATATCAAATGCATGGATCATTATTATTATTATTATTACTTCCCCGTTCAAATCCAGAATGGACTCTGCCAGTACCATCTTACTACAGAACATATCAAATTGCTAGCCAAAAGACCACCATGGTCCGTCCAGTTGGCCTTGCAGCATCCTGGCAGTCACTTGCACAGGTCTCGGTCCAAATGATATACTGTATCTCAAGGTATTATTCCCTAAAAGCAATTTAATTTGCTTTTGAAAGAATCCACACTTTCTGCTTTCACGGTCTCCCTTGGGAGCCCGTTCCATAAGTTTACTACTCGTTCACTAAAAAATAAAGAGTTTCCGCAGATTTGTTTTGAATTTATCACCCCCCCCCCCCACCCACCCCCCCCACCTGCCCACAACCCCTAACCCCCTCCCACCAATTCAATCATAGGCCGTGTTCTGCAGTTCCACTGTCAGTAGAATATAAAATAGCTTATACTGCACTTGGCAGGTCATTCCACATCCCAACAGCGCTCTGTGTGAGAACATTTCTCATAATCTCTCCTTTCACTCTTTCTGCACACGTTGTAAATAGTTATATACACGCTAGTCACTGTGTAACACAATCTGTGAAGCCCACATAAAACAAAGGCACATCAATGTGGAAATCACGTTTCTCACAGTGCAGGTCACTGCAAGCGAGTTGCACATTGGGTATGTAGCAAAAGCATCCAAGTGAAAATAATTATTTCGCAGCTTCAAACAAGCCCATACAGAACAACTTAAACAAGACACACCTTAGTGAATGCAATTTACAACTTGGCATATACATATAGTGTGTACAAATCTATTGTAGAGAAAAAATGCCACCTGGATCTAGATTTACGCTTGTTTTTCTAGCAATTCCCAACATTCAGCATTTGGTGGTTTCTCAAAAACAGTCTTGATTTGTGAAGGCAGTTCATTTTTTTCTTTTTCAAAGAGCTGCAGAAAACCCCCCCCAGTATTGCAAAGTGCTGGATTGCCAAAGTCCTGGCACTCTGGAATGCTGTGTGAGTACAAGAGTTAATCTAGATCGCTTACACATTGGCAAGGACACTTTAATCTAGAAGCACAAGTCGCCGTCGGAGAGAGGTAGAGAAACGGTTAGGATGGTTCTCAGAGGTGCGGGGGGGGGGGGGGGGGGGGAAAAGACAACATGTTAGTTTGTGGAGCACAAATATAACAACGGACGTGTTTTATTGTCATTCCGGACTCTCCCAACACAAGCAAACTATGTGCTAAGGTTAGTGGGGGCAACGCTCATTTTGCCCACATGCATAGGATGTTCAACTGTCCGTAGGTCAGCGAGATGTAGGAGCATTTTGACTTTCGAGGTTTATTTTTTTATTTTTTTTAATTAAAAAAAATTAAAAATCAGGCAAGGCCTTTGTGAACGTTTCACCTTTGGCTAGGGTGATGAAATGTTCAGGGTTAGAAGTGTGAAATGGCAGCAGTTATTTTCACAAGAGGCAAAGGTTAACAGAGAGGTTTCCAAGCGAAAGGTGCGGAACAAAGGGACGATCGTCAGAGCAACAAACGAAAGCGGTTGGAACAAAGGAAACGAGGCGAAAGAATTGGACACTTTGCAAATGAGTCACACACCCACAAACTGAGAATGCACAAGCGTGAAACCAGGTATAATAATAATAATTAAAAAAAACGAGAGAGAGATGATTAAACTGGAATAAAGAAAATACATCACTGCCATCAGAACTGAAGAGAAACCTGATTTTGCTGCTTATCTTTGGGCGTTTGGCCCGGCAACAAATCTCCTGTGTTTATTGATTATCAATCCCTTTCTTTCCAGGATATTTTATCATCAGAATCTGAGTTTTGAGGTGCAATTGAGTGACACTAAAACCGCAAATGCTGGATAAGCGTTTAAAAAAAACTGTGACCTCTCTTCCCCTCCCCTCTCTCCTCCCGTGACAAAATTTAATCCACAAGCGAAGCAATAGATTTGGCTGCAGATTTACCTAATGGATTGCACTGTTTTCCATTTTGAGTTTAAATTTAAAAAAAAGTTGATCTAAACTTTGTTCCATCAAGGCACTCAAAGTTCGTCGGCGCAAAATTGCAATGATCGGCCAAGAGACGAAAATTGTTCCTAACAACGAGCAGGATTCTCTCAACCTTTCCCGACCAAATGGGGGGGGAAGGTGTTCAGTCCAACGAGGGAATAGTTTGAATCCCTCCGTGTTTTAGGAAACTCCACGAAACTCCTTCAAATTGAAACGTGGGTTTAAAAGATTCCCAATGGTTTTATAATATGTACAGCGCCTTTCACGTTGGGAGGACGTCCCAAGGAGCTGCAGCCCTATTGGAGACCAATAGATAGTCCTATTTGTCACCTTCCCCCTTTCCCCTCATTGCTTTAATAATATATCAAGTTGGCCCTATGGGTTTTGTTCAATAGTCACCCCTGGAGCATTTTGCCCCAGACATGTGTGTGTGTGTGTGTGTATATACAGTGTATATATATATATATATAATATATAATGGCAGCTATGAATTTGGTTTCCGTTCAGTGGATAAGATTTCCCTTCAAAGGCCTTACCATCGGGGACGGCAGATAATGGTTCAAAGCTATCAAAATTCTCCACATCTTGCAGCACCAATGTCCGTGAACCAATCACACTGGGGGATATTATTGAGCCACTGGCTTCCATGGACGTAGAGTGCACCGGGACTTCTGTGTCTGTGATGATAGATTTAAATTCTTGTGTTAACAATTAGAGATATATATATATATGTGTATTATTTTTGTTTGAAAGGACAGGGTGGAAAACAAAACAAAACAAAATATTAGAGGAGCATGTCTGCTGTTCTCGGGTGTTAATCGAACAGTGGGCTATGGCGTGTAAGTCAAGCGTTGTGTGTCTTGAGCTGCTTTCAACGCGTCAACAGCAACATGCAGAGGAAATGAGACCCATTCGAAAACAACACATCCTCGTCAAGTCACATTGTCAACCCGATCTAAACTGAAGCAGCCACGCTCTCAATTAGTATTGCAACTTGGTCTGTGAGGCGACCCAACGAGAGGTGCACCAGGATTTAGACGGGGGTCGAGAGAGGAATCCTTAAGAGCGATCCTCTCGAAAAGCCTGAGGGAGTGCGCGGAATGAGAGGACGCAGGCAAAAGGTGGCAATTTCAGGTCAGACAGTGGGAGATTTTTGTCCCTCAGAAGGTAATTAAGAACTGGAACAGGTGAAGAGAATGATCAAGGCCAGAATATTGGGTCTCGTCTTAGAACGAGTGGGGGTGGGGGGGTGTTGGGGTTGGGGGGGGTTGGGGTTTGGGGGGTTAATCTGGAAAGAGGAGATGATATATTGGCTAAAGGTCCCTTTGAGAGACAACACTCAATCACAGAGAGGAAGAGTGAACGATTTTATCTGGTCTAAATTGGAAGCCAATAAGAGAAGAGGTGAAAGCAGTCGGGGGCATTTATCTGGGATAGGAAATTGTAGCAGGTATCTCAACAGAGTAAAAGAAGCTATAATCAAAGGCTTGGGTGTCAAAGCTCCAGTCAAGATATTGGGAGATGCTAGCGAGACAGGGATAGATGCAGTCTTGGTACAAAAGGAGCGGATCCAAGTAGCTTATGCCTCGAGATCATTATCGGGAGACCGCACGGAAATATGCACCATTAGGGAAGGAATGTTAAGAAGTCGAAGTCTTTGGTTCAAAAGGTATGTGTGCTTGGAAAGAAAGTAGTGGTGGAAAAATGATGATAAGCCGAGGGAGGCAACCTTTAGAGAAGGATTAAATGAAACAACCTCCAAGGCTTCAAGGTAATGCAAATCAGTCTCCAGAGGCAGAATAACACTGTTCAAATATTCCAGACGTTTCTAGGAATCATCCGAGTGGCAAGCGGATATCCGGGTTTAATCTGGGATCAGGTGGTACATACGCAATCGTGAGAGCGGCGGACGGGAGCTTGGACAAGAGAGAGCGAACGAGCGCAAGAGAGATAGATAGAGACAGACAGAGAGAGAGAGGGGGAGAACTGCACACACTTCACTTCCATCTAATGGCTTTCAGTTTGGATTCGATCTATTGTGCCCGGGGATCTGACTGTGTGCTGGAACGCCGCCTTAACCTAGTTATGACAATCTAGTTAACAATTTCCACTCCGACTTGAAGCAACCCGATCCATCCGGTGTGGCGTATAATTAGCCTCCGATGGCAGATTGACAATCTCCTGGCCTGTGCCACGATGGTTGTGTGTGTGTGTGTTGTTTAAACAAAGTCCTTCTTCTCCTCCATTCCACCCTTGACGACAGCAGGCAGTCCTCCAAGGGCCAAGTCAATGGCTTGCCATTATATTTGCAACCTTTTATCCCGGCAAGAGTCGGACGCAAGTGGCCACAGCCCAGTAAATCCTGACCAGTCTACAATCTTGAGAGAATTCGCCTGCCGGGCTGTTGAGTTGACTAGACAGCCTCGCTCACCACCAGCTCACCGTTGACTCAGCAACTGCACCCGACACAACACAGAAGAGTGTCCAAGCGCCCGAGGCTCTGGATGTGTGGGCCGGGTAGACACTTAATGAATCCAGGTGTCTGGTGAGATCCAACCGAGATTGTGAATCATAGTAGGACACGCATTGCACTGTTAACTCGAGTCTACAAATCATTAACCTGGTTGAATCATTGAGAAGCATCATCAAACGCCCAGCCCTTGTGGGTTCGAGCAGTGACATGCTCCAGCCTGCTCAAGCAGTGAGGATCTAAGCAGTAGGAAGTGACATCAACCCGATTGCAGCATATTGCTTCCACTAGACGTTCAGGGTTGGGAGTGTTGTGACTGAATCACATCCACCCCACAACCCCCACAAACCCCACCCCATATCTTTTCTCCGTTGTAAAGAAATAAGGCTAGAGAGGGATTGCAGATCGGCAGGGTTTCCAGCTTGTATGATGACTGGACTGTGGATAAGCTAGAGTTTCAGTGCCTTTCCTTGTTGCGTTGACTCTTTTAAGACTCTTGTCTGAGATCCTGCGAGCCCTAAGCGAAACACACACCAGCATCTTCTGACCATCTTGCCTTTGTGTAAACGTTGGCCTCGGCTTCATGGGCGTTTCCGCAGCTCAGAGCGATATGAACCTCACTGCTCCCAGCCGATCCCTGTGCTCAGTCACCCTACCTCATATCCCTCCTCACACCCACCCACCACAACCCTCTACTCCTCTCTCCTGAGCTCCCCTTTCTTCCAACTTGGGCTTGGAGCGTTGTCACTGCCAAGACAACCCAGAGATGTTGTTGAGTGACGTTCATTCGTTGGGATGCTGGCTTTCGATATTTTCAAGGCTTTTTGTCCAGTGATCGGACGTTGTTGCCGACTGGCGTTCTCCACACTCAGGCACTGCTCTCACCTGTAAGGCTGAATTACTCCAAGAGACACACAGTCCTAACCTTCTCTGACTGAGGATGGGAGGGGGTGGGGATGGGTGGGTTGGGGGCGGGGGGGAGAGAGAGGAACAAAGGACATCTTACTAAACAACCATAACGTTAAACTCAAAACAAAGGTGTATATATGTTCAACGAAGCAAGACGCGGTCATGATAAGGTCACTCATTTTCTGCCAAAGTGACCAAGGAAATGAGAATATCTATAAAGGTCCACGCATTCGTGCTTTATAGTATTACAAAACGTCACCGTGAAGACTCTGCCCTCTCCTCCCATTAAGTCAGTCAGACACTAGCGAAGCAAAGGGTTAGTGTTGGGTGGGTTGGTTAGAGAGGTTGACCAGGCAGTTAATGAGCCAGTCACGTCGGTGAAAGGATGAGACGCAGAAACTGACACTGAGCGACACCGTTTCAAGGCAACACTGGGGTAAGGAACTCGATTAGTCAGAGGTGCCGGGAACGTGCTTGGAAATGCAAAGGTTGGGGGGGGGGGGGGGGGAGGGAAAGAAGGAGGGGTAAACGGGAAGAATAATGATCGGTTAACTACGTTGTTAAGATGGTTGGCAGATGGACAGAAGCTCACACAGGTCTGGCTGGCTATCTGCCAACAGAGCAGGAAGAGGGAAAAAGCTGGAGTGAAATATAGTAGGGAGGGAGGGAGGGAGGGAGGGAGGGAGGGAGGGAGGGGGAAAAGGGAACGAGGGAAGGGGAATGGAAAGGGTCGGAAAGAAATTAAAAAAAAGGCAAACGTAAACAAGAGTGAGAGCAAAACTAACCAGATGTTGGATCACCAAATGGTTTGTAATCTGGCGTAGCGGTAGCCAGGATTTCTAAAAGAATTAAAAGAGAGATCAGTGAAACAAAAAGCAAGTGAGAACGTTAAGAAAATTAGCAACTGAAAAAAAAATATATATCAAAACCACTTTAGTTTTTGTGCGTTTGGAGCAGCAACCCAATTTTTTTTTTACAAAAGGAAATTAAAATAAGAAAAATGAGCTTGATTAGATTGGGCTGATAAATTGTTAAATATTATTGTAAATATTAAGAGCTTACGACCTAACATGGCTTTTTAAAAATAATAATTCCCCTACGACTTGTTACCTAATTGCCTCGGGCATATGCGGAATTGTGACGTGTCTCTCGGTGACGGTGAGGTTTTGGCTCCGCGTCCACCCAAAAACCTTCTCTAGGTTACCCTTACTTTCACGTCGGGAGGACGTCTCAAAGCGCCTCACAGCGTACGCTGCAAAGTGTGGTGACTGCCTGTGGTGACTGACTGGTTTGCAGGTGAAGCCATTTTACGCACGCCAACAAAAAGCCATCGGGTGAAAGGCTCGATTCGATTTTGTCGGCCAGGACACTGGGAAAAAGCTCCCTTCCTTCGCTTTTCGCTAAGCGTTCCCGGGATCTTTTAACATCCACTCGAACATCTCGTTGAATGAACACACACATACGTCTCGACAATGCTGTGCATTCCCTCCTCCTCCTCCCTCCCCCCACCTCCCTCGCACACCCCCACACCCCCCCCCCACCCCCCCCCCCACTTAAGTCCCGACGCACTGGTTTGAGCCCACGACCTTTTGGCTCAAGATGCGAGTGGAAAGCGCTCACGACTCGTGAGCCGGGGCTGATAAAACCGCGTAGAGCTGAGCTGCAACAAACCGACCACAGCAAAGTGAACACTCACCGTGACATTCTCCGAGATGCGCCGTGTTGCCGTACTCTATGTCTTGTTCAAACACCGTGCTGGTGAGAAAGACAGACAGCTCTCAGACACACAAAACCACAGGTGTCGGCCGCTTTCATTTTCTTTTAACTTAACAAACCCCCGTTTTGTCATAAGACGGAGAGAATGAGAGAGAGAGAGAGAGAGAGAGAGAGACAGAGAGAGAAAAAATAACATGCCTAGCAAACTTCTTCTTTGGTTACAAATTAGCGTGCAAAAGAAATAATGCTTACTTTATACCGGGTCTGACTACTCCGCATGATTTATTGTCCAGCCAGGCACAGTATGGGTCTCGGGAGCTTATACAGGCTCTGGAGAGAGAGAGAGAGAGAGAGCGAGGAGAGATCCGGAGGTTAGGAGCATAGTAGCTGTCGAATGTATGTAACTAACGTAGATAGCAGAATTCCTTACTCTCGGTGACATAGAGTGAAACGATGATATTACATATGAAAATAATAATAATAATCCTCGCATTTGATATAGTGCTTTTCTGCATCTTCTAGACGTCTCAAAGCGCTTCCAACAGAATATTCCAACGCGAATTGACTGTATATATGTGGGTGAAACGCGACAGCCAATTGCGCAAGGCAGTGTCGCACAAACAGCCATGGATTAAAATGACCACGCATCTATATTTTTTTTAAATACACCCATAATATATTAGCTTAACAGATGCCAAAGCGGGGGCAACAATGAGTCCTCAATTTGACTCAATGAGCGAGGAAATCATCATACCCATAATTAATAAGAGTTATCGTTATCTGTAGAAATTCAGATGTTAGCAAGAGACCGCAGGTTGAGCTAGCTCTCGTTTATAATGATAAAAACAATTCTTACAATAACAATTAATAAGAAGAATTACAGCGCCTTTATTGCAGAGCGTGGCGAATGTGCTCTGTAAGTCATTGCGGCAGCTCATTTGCGCACAACTACGCCTCATGATGTTCTCGAACTCCCGACCACACTGTGTATAGCTCAACGGAGGCAAGCAGTCTATCAGTCTTGACCAAATGGCTATCCTTTACTGTTGGCCTGTTGCTGTGGCAACCGCTATCTATCCCACCATTTTGCAGTGTGAGACGCTGTTTTTTTTATTAGACCAATCAATAAGAAACTGGACTGCTTTCACACCCAGACATGTCTCGCATACTGGTTATCTGTGTGATCTGGGTCCTTTCCCCGTTCTTCATTTCGTCCACAAATATACAGTCGATTCACTTCACAGTATATTCTGTGAAGTGCTTTGAGATGTCGATAAGATGTGGAAAGTGCTATATCAAATGCAAGGATTATTATTATTATTACTCTAATATAACCTCACACAGACACACACACACACACACATTCACACAGACAGACAGACAGACACACACACATTCACTCACACTGAAACAGTGCAGCTTGATGGTTGCAGCCATGGTGTGTGGTGGGCATGTGTGTGTGTGGTGCGTGTGCGTGTGCTCATGTGGTGTGCGGTGTGCGGTGCGTGTGCGTAATCGCGTGCGGCAAGTCAGAAGACATCACAAGACTGGCAACAGTTTCCTTGCGTCGTCTCAGTCTGACCGCCCGCCGGGCTGGGCGTTCACACTTACTTTTTACAGGTGCCATAATGCTCGCAGTGACTGAGAGGCACACGTATGATACAGCTGGAGAAAGCCACGTACAAGGCGTGATTGTCTTTGTCAAGCTGCAGCCCCAGAACCTGCCGATCCTCCTCCCTCTCGGCCGTACACCTGTTGAGGCACAGACGACAATTAAGACACGCTACCGTCCCAGACTTCAATAATATTAATAATCCTTGCATTGGATACAGCGCCTTTTGCCCCAACTCCATCCCACAGTCCCTTCGCCTCGCTCGCTCCCTCCCTCCTTCCCTCGCCTCCTTCAAGGCCGGTCTCAAGACCCTCCTCTTCGACTGTGCCTTCTGCCCCCCCTCCCAACTCTCTCCCTCCCCTCCTAACTCACTCCCTCCCTCCCCATCTTCCTCCTACCGTTCCCCCATATGAATCCAATCTGTTGTTGGCATTGGCCCTCTTTTGCGACCAGTAAATTTTTGGCCGTGCGCAAAGAGTTAAAAGTCTTCCAGTACTTTAAGGGGTTAAAGACGTCCATTTCCTCCAGCAGCACACTGTCGTTGAGAGAGTAGGGGCTGTTCTTCGTTAACACCTTGAGGACCATCCCAGCCTCCGAGCCAATGAAGATAACAGTGTAGTTCTGACGTGGGCCCGCGGCATTGTCTATAGCGATTGCGGTCAGCCGGTACCTACAAGACAGGAACACAAGTTCTAGATGTCTCAAAGCGCTTCACAGAATGTAATGTAATGTGAATTGACTGTATATATTTGTGGGTGAAATGCGGCAGCCGATTGCGCACGGCAGCGTCCCCCACAAACAGTCGTGGGTTGAAATGACCAATTTTATTATTGTGTTTTTTGGGGGGGGCATGGATTATTATTAGGCGTATGTGTGTGTGTGTGTGTGTGTGTGTGTGTGTGCGCGGAGTAAGGAAACTTGCCCAAGGTTTCACCCTGACCTGCCTGGATTCGAACACAGGTCTCACGCTTGTAGGACGAGTGCTCGAACCACTGAGCCACAGGAGCTCTACTAGCACGCGGAGATCCAGGTTTAACGTCTCGTGCCAAAGAACGCGGATTGGGAATGTTGTTCGGGGGAATGCGGGCCTACCTGACTCTCGTCTTTGTGAACCAGGGCTCCTCAATGACCGACGGGACGGCAGAATCCATCAGGGGATGGGACTTGATGAAGGAGAGCGTTTCGTCGGGGAAATCGATGGAGTTCCTGAAGGGTTCTGCCTGTCCGTGTCCCGCGCAGCAGCCCGGTCTGAAGAGGGAGAGGACACGAGGTTTGGTTAGTGACAATGGCTAATAGTAATAAAAATAATAATCCCTGCATTTGATATAACGGCTTTTCACATCTTATCGACGTCTCAAAGCGCTTCACAGAATACACTGTAAAGTGAATTGACTGTATATTTGTGGGCGAAATCGGACTAGAATAGACAGCGCAGGAAGAGGCTGACGCTCGTTTAAACCAAAGTAACGCGTGATTTGATAACGTTCGGGTTTAATGACTCTGCGCGCAGTTGTGTCGTATACGAATCCACGTAATTGAGGCAGCGCCTTTCGCGTCAGCTCAAAGCGCTTCACAGGATACCAGCGCATTCTGTGGAAGACCACGGCAGCCAATTTGCGCTCAGCAGAGTCCCTACAGCCAGGCAGGAAGCGAATGATGTAAGATGTTGTGGTTGTTGATACCTGGGATTAGGAACCCGGTCTTCAGGCACTGCTGTCCACACTGAATCGGTAGTCTTTTGTTCCTTGAACCTTCCTTTGAAGACCTTCTCGATGTCCTCCATGCTGAAGGCACACACAGCTGAGCCAGGAATGCTGTGAAAATAGGGGTGAGGTTGGGGTGGGGGGGGGTGGGAGAATTGGAAGGAATTTGGGTGATGGGATAATAATAATAATCCTTGCATTTGATATAGTGCTTTTCACATCTTATCGACGTCTCAAAGCGCGTCACAGAATATACTGTGAAGTGAATTGACTGTATATTTGTGGGCGAAACGCAGCAGCCAATTGCGCACAGCACAAACAGTTGTGGGTTGAAATGACCGATTTATTATAGGTGGGGGTTTTTTTTTTTGGACAGATTATTATTATGTGTGTGTGTGGGAGTAAGAAAACTTGCCCCAAGATTACGCCCTGACCTGCCTGGATTCGAACACAGGTCGCACCGTTGTAAGGCCAGTGCTCTAACCACTGAGCTCTACAATGGGCAAGAGGGGGGTGCGTTGTGGAAGGACAAGATGGGATAAGCTGAAGGCGGAAACGGGTTTGGTCGGAATTTCAAGCCTTTCAGTCCGAACGTAAGGAATTCACCGGACTTCAGTCACGGCTCAAAGAATGGCTCGATCTACCAGCATAGCCACTGACCTGTTAAGTTGGGTGGTGAACACGCCGATAACAGTGGGTGCGCCGTTGACTTCTATGATGTCCGTGATGGACTGCAGCACATCGAAGTAGAAGAACGAGTCCCCCGGGACAGAGCAGTTCAGTCTGGCCTTGAGGAAGGAGGTCCAATGTTTCTCCAGAACTCTTTGCGAGCCGCCCACGTCGTTCTTGCAGATCCGAGCCACCCGTGAGTAGACGGCCTACAGAGGGGAAGACGAGGCAAGACACACTCAACAACCTTCCTGGGGTCTCAGAACCAACAGAGAATAATAATAATAATAATAATATTCATATCAATGACAATACCAGCATTTGATAATAATATTAATCTTTGTATTTGGTAAAGCGCTTCTCACGTCTTATTGATGTCTCACTCAAAGTGCTTCACAGAATATACTGTAAAGTGAATTGACTGTATATTTTGTGGGCGAAACGCGGCAGCCAATTGCGCACGGCAGCGTCCCCCACAAACAGTCGTGGATTGAAAATGAACGATTTTTATGTGTGTGTTTTTTTTGGGAGGGATTATTATTATTAGGCGTGTGGGTGTGTGGAGTAAGGAAACTTGCCCAAGGTTTCGCCCTGATCGAACCCAGGTCTCACGTTTGTAAGGCGAGTGCTCTAACCACTGAGCTACAGGAGCTCCACATACAGTGTTTCAACACGTTGTTGAGACATCTCAGAGTGCTTCACCGAATACATTGCAAAGCAAACTGACTGTATTTTGTGGGAGAAACTCTGCAGTCAATTGCGCACAGCAGCAGTGTCTCACAAACAGTCGTGGATCGAGTGAACAATTAATTTTTTGATGAACTAATTAAAGGGATTAATGCCGCCGGTAAGCGATCCGCCAATCGACAAGCGACTGGGTTCTAACTGACTGCCAGGGTAAACAAGGCGGAAACTTGCCTAAGGTCTGTCCCTGCCCGGGAATCGAACCCGGGTCCTCCCGCTTGCGAGGCGAGCGCGCTCTAACCGACACGCTACTGGGCTCCTCCGCTCTGATAGTAACGACAGCGACTAAGAATCCTCGCCAACGTGGAAACAAATCGCTCCCCTCTCCCCGATCGATGGCAAGCACTCAGCAGAGAGGAGGGAGTATTAATCTATCGCCTTGAAACCCGATAATCAAACAAAGTGAATGCTGAGAATCTAAACGCATCTGCAATTGTTTTTAATGCACCGTTAAAACGCTCCAAGGGCCCTTTCCCTGAAACCGCCACCGTTCCCGACTATTCTACCCTTGAGTTAGACGCAGCAAAGCCGGGAGAGAGGGAGGAATTTTACCGTCAAAGTGTCGCGACTGTTCGCGTTGCGGCCGAAACAACAACGACGACATTACATTTAAGAGAGCGCCTTTCGCGTTCGGGAGGACGTCCCAAGGTGCGGAACAGTCAGGAAGGGACCCGAGCGAGGGAGAGGGGCAGGGTAGGGGGGGGGGGGGGGAGGGACGGGAGAGAGTTAGGATTGGGAGGGAAGAGAGTTGGGAGGGAAACAAAGACAACACAACCAAGTTACACTTATACAGCTCCCCCTCACGCTGGGAAGTGTCTCCGAGCGCTCGACGGTGACAGGTCACAACCCAGGGCCTGAGTGGGAGTGGAGGCATTTAGTGCACGACACACACACACACACACACACGTGCGCGGAGTCGTTTTTTTCAGCAAGGAAGCCGAGGCTGAAATGACATGCAAATGCCTCTTAAACGCCTCACTCTGAGAATATGGAATTTTTAATTTTTTTTTTAATAGATCTTCAAATAAGAGCAACGTCTCCCAGGGCTACCCCCAGAGCGCGGGGAGACATATGGCAACTGGAATTTAAATGCTTTAATTAACCATGAGTAACACACTTAATAATTTACTGTGGCAAATCTATGTGGGATCGCTGGTAACATGAACAGCATTAGTGTGACTGAAATATTTATTAGATGCAGGCTGGCTCTCGATGGAAGAAACTCCTTCTGCAAAATTAAGCTCAGAATGTCTACAAATCCGGCGATTCGCAAGTTACAACGCAAGCCTCACAGCCGACAGGAAATCTTTTAAAGCCATCCCTCAAAGTCGAGGCAATCGTTATATTTATGTATGTATTATATATATATATATAGATATATATTTTTTGTGCAGCTTGGGAAAAGGCGGGCCCTGGCCATTAATTTAATCCCCGGGAAATGTACCTTGCAATTCTCTACAGCATGCGTGATTCACACTGTAATCACTGCGCTTTCCTGCAACACAATGCAAATTGTGGTGCATCACAAACCACTTGCAAACAATGCGGGTTGCGGGGCAATTGGGGATATCAGAGCTGAATGATTTGCTTAGTTGAATCTCTCGGCGATGCTGACGCTTCTTTCTTCCGAGTCGATTATTTGATTGAGGCGTTTAAATCAATGAAAGGAAACCGACAGATTAGATGCAGCGGAACAGCGGGGAGTGGGTGTTGGGGGGGAGTGGGTGGTGGGGGCTGTTGAGCGAAGTCTGAAGCGGGAAAATGCCTTACTGTCACTTCAATAGCAACGACAGCAACAAATTGCGTTTCTCTAACGGACGCCTCGGGGAGAGGTACTTGCCTTTCCGAGGTTGTTGTGTTCCACAGCGATTTCTCTGAAGAAGAAATAGATGTAGTTCCCGTATTCTACGGCGTGCAGGAAGTGCGGCTCTGTTAGAGATACAATTAAGAACAATCACACCCAATGAAACGAGAGATAGGCAGGTCGGACGTTTGCACGCTTTTGACTCTTTGTCTCTACTCAGGGAGTGCGAATGTGGAACTCGCTGCTCAAAGTGGGGGTCGAATCAGATAGGACACATGCATTCGAGTGGAGGTTAGACGTACAAATGAGGGAGAAGGCTACGGCAGGAAGTTACTGTTACAGTAAACCTAAGGAAATCTACGAAGCCCTGAGGTTGGGGGCAGAGGGCGACTGTACCTTTGATCCACTTGGAGTCGTACTTAATCGTTCTCAGAGCCGAGCCATCCCCCATACTGCGGTAAATCACTGCGTCACTGGCCAGGAAATCAGCCACCGTCGCCGAGTATAACTTGTTTTCTTCAGTGTTAAATGGGTGGGGGTGTGGGGGTGTGGGAAAAGAAAAAGGGATAAAGAAGGTAATTAAGAAAAAAAAATCCTTTATAGACTTTTAATGCAGCATTTGAACCACACCCTGCTCTTTTTTTTAATAACAATAATAATACATCCTTGAATTTGATACAGCGCTTTTCAGATCTTCTAAACATCTCAAAGCGCTTCACAGATTATACTGTAAAGTGAATTGACTGTACATTTGTGGGCGAAATGCGGCAGCTGATTGCGCACAGCAGCGTCTCCCACATACAGTCGTGGATTGAAATGACCAATTTATTTTGGGGTTTATTTGGACGGATTATTGGTAGGCGTGTGTGTGTGTGTGGAGTGAGGAAACTTGCCGAAGGTTTCGCCCTGACCTGCCTGGATTCGAACATAGGTCTCTTACTTGTGAGGCGAGCGCTCTAACCACTGAGCTACAGATATAGCGCCTTATCGTGTCGGTGCCGGAGACATCTCAAAGCGCTTGTGTCTCAGGACCCGCTGTGCGTGTGAGACCTGCGTGTATTTTGAGGGGGTGAACTCTTGTCTCTCGCAAGCCTTCCCTCTGCCTGATTTGTCCAGTTGGGGCTTTGGGGTGGAGGGTTTTGACGGGAGAAGAGTGGGAAGAATCCCTGCCCCTCGTCCTCCACCCGCCCCACCCCCCCCCCCCCCCCCAACGTTGCCGTGGGTTGCGATTAGGCTTCTCGCGTAACTACCGCAGCCTCTAAAACGATACTCGACTAGAACGCGCCCGCCCCGGCCACTCCCGCGTTGCGGGGAAATTACAACGGCTGAAGTTTGGCCGGCCCGCAGCTCTCCCCAGGCTTTCTGAGGCCATGAAATTGGCCAACGCCGAGGTCGTTAATCATCGCGATCTGCTGCTCAACGGGTGTCTTACCGCGAAGAGGGCAACGTTGGTTTGCTGGGCATCGAACGGGCACCGCGCCAACCCGCTGACGTCTTCACTATCAGAGTCCAGAGAATCCAACTGCATGAAATGAAGACAAATGAGAGCGTGTCGTCACCATTTGTTCTGCACAACAGCTGGGAAGCAATAGGATTTTAAACGGCTTTTAATGCAATTACTAAAGACTTAGCCGAGTGCCTTGCTGTTCTGCGATATTTTCCATTACCCCCTTTCTCCAGATGTCTAATATTGCAGCGCGCAAATACACACACAACTCCACACCCGACGGAAATGAAACAGTATTTGTCTTGCTCAAAGCCATCAGCCATCGGGGGGGAAGGGGAGAAACTGAGCTCCTTCTCTGCTTCCTATTCCCATTCATACTCCTCCTCCGCCTCCTTCTCCCGAGGGAGCGTTGAACGTGAAGTGGGAAGTGGTGATGAGACAATTTTTGATTTTTCGAAAGGATTGTAAATTGCAGCCGGCAATTTACCGCGCGGTGTATTGACTGCGCGTTCTGTGGCCGAACCGTATAATTCGATGTCCCCGCACACTGCCATGAGGTGAGCGACGGATTCTCACTCAAGCGAGAGTCACCTTTTCGATGAGTGCTCACGGGGTATTTAACATCCAACTGAACAGGTAGACGGGATGCCAACCGTCCCACACACACACGAGACAACAACAACAACTTGGAATTTATACAGCGTCCTCCGCGCCGGACTGCGTCAAGAGCGTTCAGGTACAAACTTGACACTCGCGCGCGCGCACAGCAGGAATGAGCACGGATCAAAGGCGACTTACCCTGTAATACCTGCACACAGGGTTAAACGCGTTGGTGCCACAGACAAACACGGTGTCCTCATTCTTGGGGACAAAGACCTTGATGAAATTGTGACATTCTTCCTAATGGGGGGAAAACAAAGACCAAGAAATGTCTTGATTTAATCGCCGTCCGCACTGCCATGGACGGGCTCAGCAAAGTGTAGCAAATGAAAGGGCCAGAAGTGCAGACGTGTTGCCGAGGCATAAGGTGTCAACGTATCAGTTACATGTGCACTCCAGTAAGTGCCTGTTAGCACGCTGCGCTCGCTTAATGCAGTCAGTAACTCCCACGTATACATGTTCCGACATGCATTTTTTCAAGCAAGGTCTAACCCAATGATAGCCTAATAATGATAGCTTTTACACAGCCCTGCTCATCACGGCGGGAACGTCTCAAGAGCGATTTGTGCTGCTGAGTGGGAGCGCAAGCCGCGGGGAACTGACGGGGGTGGCGTGGGGGAAGGAGGCAGGTGCCGAGAGAGTCGTAGAAACAATTGTGGGGGGGGGGGGGAGGTGTGGGAGCTGGAATTTCAGGGGAGCGGGGCACAGAATTCCCCAAATCTTGCTATGGTCGCAGGGGCTGAGGCAGGGGACGATACCGAGGAGGCGTTTGAATGTGAGGATGTGGACCTTGAGTTCAAGCAGCCAATACATCACTAGAGTTAAATAATTTGTTTGGGGGTGGAAGCTAATTTTTTTTTTAGCACTTACCTTGTGCTTGCCCTTCATGGCGCAGTTCTTTCTGTCTTGTTGTCTCGATTTCCAGGTCAGTTTCTATCAGGGATGAAGATGCAGAGAGCAGATCTTTATTGGTTTGTTGGGAATCTTATCTGACTAACTTTCAAAGGGAGTTGTACTGTATGTGAACCCTGTCTCTTGAGTGGCTGCGCTATTAATTTCGCACAAGGCAAAATTGGTGGCAAGTGAGACCGACATTGAGACCTGTATAATGACGGGACTGCGAAGGGGTCACTTTGACGTTACGTGGAGGAGGGAAGGGACTGAAAGGAAGCTCTTAACAACAACAATAGATTATATCAATTCAGAGCCTTTCGCATGAGAGGCCATCTCAAGGTGCTGGAAAGCAATGGGTTTGCACCCAAGCTAGGGTTGGAATCACGAGAGGTGGAGGGTAGGAGGGGGATGAAGGATGGGAGGTGGGTATTTGGCTGAAGGCACGGTCACTGAGAAAGGTCTTGAGACGGGACTTTAAAACCCCCCCCCCCACCCCAGCTCCTTCACCTGAAGTTGGATGGTTCGGTGCTGGGAGACATACACAGAGCATCTGAAAGACCGGTGCCAAGATCTATGAGCAGGCTGAGCGCTCGCTTCCTCCTTGCACGGTCTTGGTTTAAATGGTCTCGTCTGAAGGACGGCATCAGCTGCAATAGCACTGAGCTCCACTGCGGCATCAGCTCTACGTGGACTCAAAAGGTTCCTGAAGCGGCGGGCTCAAACCACAACTTTCTGACTCAAGACTTGAGATTAGGTCACGGTTACCCGATGGGGAGGGTGATCTAATCCAAAGCGTTTTTTATAACAGCTGGTGCGACGGGGGCGTGGGGGGCGGGCGTTTGGCGAGTGAGGGCAAATGGGAGATAGAAACCGAGAAGTAGCACAAACGTGGCAAGATGTCAAGGATTTCTGAAAATAAAACAATATACAATAAAATAGAAAGTTGACTTACGTTGCTGGAGATGATTTCTGCTTTGGGAGGGTCATTTAAATTTACAGCGTAGACCTGGTCCCTATAAAGATACAATTTAAGACACCACAGCATGGTTTATGTATTGAGCTTCAGATACAGAGGGAGAAAGCGAGAGAGACAGAGAGAGAGAGAGAAAAAAAACATTTGAATCTTTTAAGCTTTTCTTTCCCTCCCTTTTATTCACTTTTGATGAGATTTACTGCTGGGGGATTCAAGGTTAATGTATAAATCTAAGATTTAATATGTATGAGGAGGCGAAGAATATAAAGCATTAAAATAACCGAGATTAGATAAATTACCTGCCAGCGAATGTACAGCGTGTCTTGGATTTTTATCATTAGCTGATAGTCCAGTCGGTGAAAGATTCATTTCCTAAAAGGCGGTCCCCTGAATACAGGATATTGCCTTGCATCTAGAGAAGAGAATTTAGTTTACTCTTTGACCCAGAATACCATGTTGAGAGAGAAATCCATGCATCACATTAGCTCTCTAGGTGCTCAACGACAGATTAGCCGGCCTGGTTTATCGGCCGGGCATTTATATATTTTGGGCCGGCCGGGTGTCCACTGACACATGCGGAAACCCATCACTGGCGCGCCACGAGTATCCAAACCGAGCGGGGAATTCCATGCATCCCATCTGCACATGGCAATTGAAGGGATAGGATTGTCGGGAATGGAATGCGCACACACTCGACTGCAGAGAGAGAGAGAGGAGCGACACACACACACGCGTCCTGCTTACCTCATTCCGGGAATGACAAGACCCCCCCCCTCCACCCCCGCCCCCCGCCCACCAGAGGGTGCGTTGGGAGTAACTGATGGGAGTCTAACCACTGCATAACTTGCCATTGATACATCGCCTGGCAAGCTTTCTCACTACTTGTCCAGCTATGGTTAACCCTACCCATTCGGTCTTTGACTTTTCAGAGTTAACGCCTGATAATAATCCGTCCCCCCCAAAAAAAAACCACAATAATAAAATTGGTCATTTTCAATCCACGACTGTTTGTGGGGGGACGGCTGCCGTGCGCAATCGGCTGCCTCGTTTCGCCCACAGACATACAGTCAATTCACTTGATGGTACATTCTGCGAAGCGCTTTTGAGACGTCGAGGAGGTGTGATAAGCGCCGCATATCAAATGCACCGTTATTAGAAAACTGAATTTTTATCGCTCCTTTGTCGAAGAGGAAATCTCCTCTCATCACTGAAACCAGGGTGGCATTCCGCACACGTTGATGCGATAGCTATGTAGGTATTTTTCTCGGTTGTCACCCCTGGCCACACCCGGCTCTGATCTGCGTCTGCGGTGAGTTTCATGCCTGAGGCAGTGCAGTTAAGTCAAAGGAATCGAACAGGCTCTTGCGTCACTTTTCCTCTTAAACTCACTGTTAAACAACAAGACTTTTTTTTTTTCGAGGTGTGCTTTCCCACAGGCACAAATATGGAACGGACAACTAGTTGGGTTTACACAGCGCCCTTCACGTAAAGGGTAATGCCTCAGAGCGCTTCACACGACGAGGTTAAGAGGCAGAGAGAGAGGGCACTGGGCGAGGTAGTCATACAGCGTGTTCCAAAAGGTTATAATAATAATAATTCCTTGCTTTTGATATAGCGCTTTTAATGTCTTATCGACGTCATCAAAGCTCTTCACAGAAGTGAATTGACTGTATATTTTGTGGGGCGAAACGCGGCAGCCAATTGCGCACAGCAGCGTCCCCCACAAACAGTCGTGGATTGAAATGAACGATTTTTGTGATTGTGCTTTTTTTGGAGGGATTATTATTAGGATTTTAAGTTAAATGTGGGGTGTGGGAGAGGCAGTCAGAGTAGCGAGAGGGGTGGGGGGATAGAGCGACAGAGTTCCAGAGGTTCTGTGCGTAGGGTGGTGCTGGTGGTGGGGGAGTGGGGGGAAGGGGACAAGCGCAGGAAGCCACAGTTAGAAGGAATAAACATTGTAAAGTGGTTTTTCTGCAGGATGGTTGACTCACGGTGGAAGTCTATTGTATTGATGGGCTCGTCATCCTCGGGGAAGCTGACTGCTACGGATGGCTGAGCCTCCAAGAGGAGGAGAGTGAGGCCCAAGAGGTAAACAGTCCACGAAGAGCTTCATGGTGGGCAAGAGGAACGACCCTGTCCCGAGACAGGAGCTACCTGCGAAGGAAACAGATTTGGCAGAGTCAGTTAAGTCACGAATTAAAACCAACGCACAACAACAACAGCAAAATTACACTTGTATAGCACCTTTCAGGCCAAGAGGCCACCCCAAGGTGCTGGACAGTCACTGCTTCTGACCCAGCTGAGGACAGAGGGGGGGGGGGGGGGGGGGGGGGTAGGGAAGTGGGGGGGATTAGGAATTGCTGATGGGTCATTCGAAGAGGAGAGTCTTGAGGCGAGACTTGGAAGGAGGCCAGGGAGGGGGCGAGGCGGAGGGACTTCGGGATGGAGTTCCGAGTGACGGAGTGGTGTCATCTCGGGGTGTGTGTGTGTGTGTGTGTGTGTGTGTGTGTGTGTGGCGGAAACGTCTCAAAACGCTCCACAGGATGTCCCATAAAGTGGGAGTGACTGTGTATCTTGTGGGACGGACGCGGGCAGCCCGTTTTTCACGCGATGGAGGAACCCAATGAGCTCACGGCAATAAGGGCCTCAGAAGGTCGCGGACGACAAATTGCAGGGCTTTGGGGAGAACGCGGAGGAGGGGGATTAATTTGGACATTTTTTCAACTGGGCCGAATGGCCTCCTGCTGTGGCTGTATCATTCTATGAACCAGGCAGCACTCTTACGCCTCTTGAGAAAAGTAGCGTGGGCGGACATGTCATGACGTCCAAGGCGTTAAAAGGGTTTTCAGCCACCGCAAAATGACCGTTTTTTCTCATCTTGCTTGTGCCAAAATAGCAGCTGAGGTTTTTTTTTAAAACCTAAAAAACTTTGTTATTCAATAACTGCCAAATCAGCTTCGACTTGACCCCCAACCTCCGCCCCCCCCCCCCCCCCACTCACCCTCCTGGCAGCCAAACCGAACAAACTTCACATCCTTTACAACTTGTTTTTTTTCCCCGCCCGCACGCCTGAAAACTACATTTTTTTTTAACAATCCTCGCATTTGATACAACGCCTTATCTCAAAGCGGTCAATAGTGTTTTCTGTGAAATCTAGCGGAGGTGTACTTTGCACGTGAACTCAGCAGCCAATTTGCGCACATCCCACCCCCAAATAACCATGGTGTGATTCTCCTGTGGGTAATGGGGCAGGAGCTTGGAGGGGGCGGGAGAGAGAGAGTGACTGCAGTGTGGTTTCCACTTGAGACTAGACTATTTAAAGCCTTGACTATTTAAAGCCTTGAACCCCACAACCTTGTGAATCGTGGGTGAGAGTGCTACTGACTGAGCCAGACTCACAAGTCAACGTGGATTTTGTGCTCAATTAAATGACCGACCGGGCCGACAAAAATCCCCTCCCTCCCTCCCTCCCTCCCTCCCAACCCAAATGCTTCGCTGTTGCTCAAAGCATCTCCACCCATTGTGTGCGTTGGGAGCTGGGATCGTTGCCACGTTGCTCCCAGCAGCGTAGCAATGCAGGCACCGATTAACATTTCCTGCACAGCGCTGCCCTGAATCGATGCCAATGAAAGCATCTCTGTTATTTAGCACGCGGGCGTAACGGTGAAATCGAGCGTTTATTTTCCCTTTGAAATCTTATCGGGACGGGAGATCGTGCGACCGGCTCCTTAGCAACAACAGCGGAAGTCAAGCGATGCAATGGAGCCAGGCAGCAGTGGCTCAGAACGCTGGCCGGGAGAGAGCGCGAAGAAGGCCACGGCACGGGACTCCGCCGATACGGCCGCCGTGAGCCGCGAAACCGGACGCTCGCTCTGAACGGATGTAGGTTCGGAGTCCTGTAGCTCAGTGGTTAGAGCACTCGCCTTACAAGCAAGCGCGAGACCTGGGTTTCGAATCCAGGACAGGTTCAAGGCGAAACCTTAGGCAAGTTTCCTTACTCCCACCCACCCACCCACCCACACACACACACACACACACACATAATAATAATAATCCGTCCGCAAAAAAATAATATATTGCTCGTTTCAATCCACAAAAGTTTGCGGGGACAGTGCTGGGCGCAATTGGCTGCCACATTTCGCCCACAAATATACAGTCAGTTCACTTTACAGTACATATTCTGTGAATATGCTAGCAACTGCCTTTCCAGCAGACAGGTATAAAAAGGGAGAGCATGGCACAGTACCACTGTAAAGGCTCCATTGCCGATGAGCATGTCATGTTCTGACCCGCATTTCAGTTATTGAATAACAAGGCTGGTATCGGGTTTAAGGTGAGCGGATGTGGGTTGATGTACAATAACTCTGATCTTCCCAAACATAAACAAGAGGTTAGATTCCCTTTACTCGGTCGCAATAAAACCCGCAGTTCCTCCAAAGGGAACATCGTCACAACCGGTCACTCATGAATCCTTTTGCCTGTTGTCTTCTCTCACATACCTTCCCCCACCACTCTGGTATTTTAATGCGTCGGTAGAACTACTCTCTGATGCCTCATCTGTTCTTTGTGTGTGTGTGTGTGTGTGTGTATGTGAATAAACACAGTATTCGGTAAGGCTTTACCCTGACAATGTGCAGTTACTACCCTGCTGAGATGTTCTCGACGTTACGAGCTTGATATCAAACGCATGGGTACTGTAATGTTAGCACTGTAATATTAATTATTATTTATGATAAGGGAGCACGTGCACTGATCTATCTTACCCTCACCCCAACTGCAAATATGTGTCCAGTTTTCATGCAAAAAAACCCCACCACTTGTCAAAGCTTTTGACCATGGGAGCTGTAAGTGGAGATTATGAAACTCACAGTCACTACACTTCGCTTCAGCGACATAAGGCGCCATATCAAATGCAAGGAATAATACGACTGCACTACAGGCAGCGACGCAAGATAGCAGCGATCAATGGTATCTGGATTTGTGACAACAGATGAACGTGATCTGAAAGTTTATCCAGCCACAATCAATTAAATATTGTGTAACGAGTGGAGCAGTGTTTCTTGCGGGAGGAAGGGGTGAGGGGAGAAGGAGTGGGGTGGGGGGAAGCGAGAGAGAAAGAGAGAGAGAGGGGGGGGGAGAGGGGTGGAGGAGGGGGGGGGGGGGAGAAACATTACAGCAGTTCCAGAATCATAATATTTACTTCCTGTGTGGTATTTTTAATTTCGGAGCTAATTGAGGAAACCTGCGTATCGGATTTCTGCTCCGTGTCAGGTTGTGTTGCCCTTTAGCTGATAATGATCGTATATCTGTGCATCAAAATAGCTGCGCTCAGGTTGCAGGTCAGCTGCACGGAGCTGCAGGGTTTAACGGAGCGGATTCATCCTTGGTATCGCGTAATTGCACAGGACCAGAGTATAATTGAACGCTTCCTGGGGTGCTATATAAATGCACATTGTTGTCGCTGTCCCAGCAGAAGAGAGTTCCAAATCAATAGGGCAATCACAGAAGCCTATTTGTTTTTCACACACACACAACAAAATTATACTTGTATAGCGCCTTTCACCTCAGGAGGACGTCCCAAAGTGCCACGGCTTTAGACCCGAGCTGAGGATGGGAGGGGTGGGGGGAGGGAGGGAGGGGAGGGGGGGGGGATTAGGAATTGCCGACGGGACCATCGAAGAGGAGAGTCTTGAGGCGAGACTTGAAGGAGGCCAAGGAGGGGGCGAGGTGGAGGGACTGCGGGACGGAGTTCCAGAGGTTGCCGAAGGCTCGCCCACCGATGATGGGGCGGGTGGGCGGGTTGGGGGGGGTCGTGGAGCCAGGCCAGAGCCTCCTGAGCAGAGGAGGAGGGGGTGGGCAGGTTGGTAAGGGTAGGTCACAGATGTAGGGTGGGGTGAGGTTGTGGAGGGCTTTGAATTTGAGGACACACACACACACGCAGAGTAGTTGGGAGGTGAACACTCTGCCACGCCAGGTGCTAAAGGCACGGTCTATTGTGGTTTGCTTTCAAGAGAGAAGTAAGACAGGTCTGTGAAGGATAGAGGCTTATCGGGGGTTTGGGGATAGAGCCGGGCAGCTTGCTCTGAGAGCCAGCGCAGACTCAATGGGCTAATAACCTCCTTCTGCGCTGTAAACGTATAATAATAAAAATAATAATCCTCGCATTAGATACAGCGCCTCAGGGTACCACAGGATACACTTTAAAGTGCGGTGACTGTTTATCTTGTGGGCAAACGTGGCAGTCAATTTGAGTACAACAAATGTCCCACAAACAGCAAAGCAGCAGGCATCCAATTTATCTCTTCAAACCGTGCCACAGGAATACTTAACGCCAACCTTAACAGGCACAGACTCGGCTTAAAGTCTCCTCCCACTTCAAGATCCTCACTCTCTTGTTTAAATCACTCCACTCCTCCGCTCCCAACTCCCTCCCACCTCTCTACCCTCCTCTCTCCTCCCATCAGAACCCTTCGCTGCCTCAGCTCCCGGCCACCGGGTCTGGCATCCTCCCCGTCCCCTCTCTACGCCCCCGAAACTCGGACACTCCCTCCCTCAATCCCTTAGCCCTTTCCGTTCGACTGCGCCTACGGTCGCCTTCCCCCCCCACCCCCCAACCCCCGGGCTCGGCCCCTGAGACGCCATCTGGCGTGGAGTTGGGTGGGGTGCGCTGTATAAATCCAAGTTGCTGTTGTTGTCTCCGTAGGACAGTGCCCCTGACAAGCTTTTGAATCCGAGACAACGGTGCAATCAACGCGCGCATCTCGATGATTCTGTCACGTGCGTATGTGTACAGCGCTGGAAGACTACTGGGGAGTCTGGTGGCATTAATTGCCGACAACTGCAAGTACTCTCGGAGCTAATTACAATGGCTTTTTAATATCTTTCATAACTTTCAAGGTCAGGCGCTTTATTTGATCATCAATCCGCTGCGCGCAGTGTAAAGCACGGGCGCTGCGAGCACTCCAGAAAAAAATCAGAGCGACAATGAATGGGTAATTACATTATCTCTCCACAGCTTGGGTTTCTTATTGTTGTCGTCTGGTGTTTAAAATTAGAATTCAAGCTGTAAACAGGATGAGGGGGATTGGGGGGGGGGGGGCAGCCAGGGGAAGGGGGTGAAAGTGTGGGGGGGGGGGGGGGGGGGCGGTGGAAGGAGACGAGAGGGCAGGGAAGAAAGGAAACAATCCAGGTCAGATAACAGAGGAGATTTCCTTTGTGCGTTATCTGAAAATGTAAATCGCGGATTCTTTGGGTGAAATGAATGGGTCTTTGAAGATTACACAGGCACAGGTTGAACGAGAGTTTTCAAAGCAGCAATACTCAATCACCAGCCTTCGAGACGTCTCAAAGCGCTTCACAGAATGTACTGTAAAGTGAACTGACTGTACGTTTGTGGGCGAAACGCGGCAGCCAATTGCGCACGGCAGCGTTCCCCCACAAATAGTCGTGGATTGAAATGACCAATTGATTATCCCTTTTTTCTTGGGGGATTATTATTGGGTGTGTGGGAGTAAGGAAACTTGCCCAAGGTTCCACGCTGCCTGGAATCCAACCCGGGTCTCCCCCTCCCCCATCATTAAGGCGACTGCTCTAACCACTGAGCTACAGGATGTCCTCCCGACGTGAAAGGCGTTATTGACTGTTGTTGCTTTGTCTAGTTTGTCGTACGCGAGCGTCCAACTTTAGAACGAAATGAAGGGGAACGATTTGTGAAAGCGGCATTTGCAAGAATCTACGGTGCTCTTAAATGGGGTTCGTTAATTGAGTTTTTGAAACTGCTTCTTTTTTGTTTTGTTTGTAAAGTCTCTTTTATGAGAAACGAACCAAAGTGTTTACTCAGAGCATCCAGGCCTCTATCTCCTAACTCCAGGCAAACCCCCAGCTTATCAGGTTCGGGCATCTCTGTGTCAAGTCAATATAACTGTTAATCTACAACATGGGGGGGGGGGGGCAGAAAAGGGGGAGGGTCTGTTCTGTGGAAACAGGGCTGCAGGTACACACAGACCCTGAGCTATATCCCTCCGAGCCAAGGCCGGACGGACTCAGACAAAAGGTGCTTCACGCTCTCGTTGCTAACTTTACTGGCTGCGGCTGGACAATGCATCCAATGGTGTGGAAGGATAGAATAGTTGGAGCCAGCTGTGCTGTTCACAGTCTGCTGATCTCCGCTAGGCTCTGAGCCCCGTTGTGATCCAGGACAGGATGATGGACGATGTACACAAAGCCTCCCGAGCGCAGAGAATAGTGAGGGTTCATGTCAGTGCTGTTAAAATGTTAACTTCTTTAGGTTTTATTAACAGCAGAAAGTCAGAGACATGAAATAACGGCGGGGATAGGGACTTGCACTGGTATGCATTTCTTGCCCTCACCCCACCAGCCTTCCTGTCCTGACCCCTCCCTGATCAGTGCTTCAGGATGCAACAAGAAGACGAGGGTTTGGAGTACAATGGGGGGAATATTGAGGACAAGAGTCCAGCGAGTTCATATTTACTCAGAGGCTAATCAATGACTGGAATAGGTTGTCAAGTAAAGAGAGAGAGGTCAGGACGCTGGGACTCATTTCATTTGAGAAGCAGCTTGAGACAATGATGGGTGAGGGGGAGAAATGGACAGACTGGGATGGGGGGATGGAAGAATGGGTGTTCTGGAGGGATAAGAGTGGACGGGCCAAAGGACCTCCTTCATCCAGACCAGTCTTGTGATCTTGTATGTTTTTCAGCCATACTCCTGATGGGTTTCTAGATGAATCAGATACCTGGCAGACCAACCCCCCCACCCCGCCCATCCCAAATAAAAACCCTCGAGTTCTTTGAAGCGTTTTTAGACTAATAAACCCTTCTTATGTGAACAAAGCTACAGGCTGTTCATTCTCAACAGCGAGAGGTTGAAATAGAGGAAGGTTGTCACATGTTACTCTGGAGAAGAGGTTGCAACTGGTAAGTAGTAGCAGCAGCAGCAACATTAATAATAAGAATCATTGGAGGACATCTGGACGCACTTCCCAGGATTTCCCATAAAGTATTACGACTGTACTGTATTTCATAGGTAAACACTGCTGCCAATTTGCGCTCAGCAATGTGCAACTTATAACACAACAAGTTTATACAAGCATTTATACAGCACCTTCCACGTCAGGAGGGGGGGGGGGGGGGGGGGGGGCGTCCCAAGGCACTGACATCGATATTGAAAATAAACTCCACTGAAAAGCCTCAGCGCTACAAGTGAGAGAAACTAGCGCAGTATAGACAGACTTCCGCTGTTTACCTTAACCCTCAGTTTACAGACATATGAAGATCAATTCAGAAGATGCCTTAAATATCTTTCCACGTAAGTTATGAGAAGCATATTTGGTCAACGTCTTTCCACATACATGAGCTGTGCATCCAACATTCCCCCTCCACCACCCACTCCACCTTCCCGCTGTTAACTTATATCCTTTGTGCTCATTTATTTTGAAGCTTAAACACCACCACACTGTTTTTTTTTTGCTCGAGAGTTAAATCTCGGGGGCTTACATTGCTCTGCTTTGTGTTGACGTGCAGACATCTGTGCTGATCTGTCAACTGATGCCACGGTTAAGAGTTGGCGGGAGGTGAAAAGGCCTTGTTCCCTCCTCTGTAACGAGTGGGTAGCTTTCCCCCACCCCCACCTCCATCATCACCTCCTCCGCACATGGCTGTCCATCAACCCACAAAAGACGTGCCCTGGTAGGTCAGGCTATTATTTAATTATCGATAGTAACAAATGCATATTATTAAAGAGTCACCTGCCTGATGTGAAAGGCGTTTCAATCGAACGCATAGAAGATTAGTATTCATATTATTCTCTGCAGAGGCAGTCCGCTCACACGGCGTTGGCTACGCGGCAATCCTGGTGCCTTGGAAATAAGTCGGTCTTAAATTTCTGTCGGGGCCGCGGGGATAACAGCTTCCAAACTGAGACCGAATTGAGCCACCTCCTCTGAGCGACTTGTTCGAAGTCTATCCTAGAGCCTTCGCTTGTGATAAACCGGATGAGAGCTTCCCCCACCAACCCCCAGGCTTAATAATCGTCCAACCTTCAAAACGCGCAGAATCACTTACAGGCTCGGAGCGGAGTCTTAAGACTGTCACAAACGATCGAGTCATCGCCTGACTCAAAGGTATTCACATCCGTGTAAATCCCTGTTCTGCCCGAGGAACCGAACGCAAGGTCTAACACTAGAGGTCGTCAAATGTAATTCACACGGTGACAACATTCTGCCAGAACAATCCACGGACTTGAGTATTAAACCACCACGCCAATGGCTGTGTTTAAGGCCTTGGAATAGTTTGGGCCACGACATATCGAGCGACTGGTCTTTCGCCTGAGCAAACGCTGATGTTCTCTTGTCCGACATTGCTGAAGAGTGTAGAGACTGTGCAACTTTCTGACCCGACCGTTTGATTTACAGCCGGGATAACAATAATAATAATAATAAGCCTTGCATTTGATATAGCGCTCTTCACATCTTATCGACAGTCTCAAAGGCGCTTCACAGAATACCGTAAGCCGTAAAAGTGAATTGACTGTATATTTGTGTTAACGGCAGAACAACACCAACCTCCCCCCATTGACATAAAAAAAGCACAAAAAGAGCACCTTTCACGTCGGGAGGACATCTCAAGGCGCTTGGCGTCTGTCGACCAGTGGCTTTCACGTGGACTCTTGCCCAGATTTCGCAGCGAAAGACTTTCCTCTTAAGGAAGAGTTATAATAAGGAATTGCAATGCTGGCTTTTTCCGAGCTTTGCTGCCACAACAGGTTATTTCTCACAACAGGTGTTGTTTGTGTGTGTGTGTGTGTGTGTGTGTGAGAGAGAGAGAGAGAGAGAGAGACGTTGGCCGGGTCAGGCCAGACTACAGAGGTCTTCACTCGAATTGTGCTTTTTAAAAAATATATGAAATCATCCAGCGATATGGAAAAGCAAAGCCACCGTGTCCAGTTTACCACCTAATTGTGAGCCAGACTGAAACAATTAAATTAGCTCCACCTCCCCCCCCCGCTTTCCCCCACGCACTCCACAAACAGCTGGACGTATGATCAGATTGGGGGGGGGAGGGACCTGGGTTCCTGCCATATCCAAAAGGAGACACGCAGCTTATTAAATGTCTCTGGTGAATTACTGCCACTCTGGGCTGGAATTATTCCCACTCGGCTCCCCTTAACCTCCCCCCCCCACTGCCCCCTCCCAGGCCAATGCCCCAATGGGGAGGTAGGATGGTCTGATCTGGACAAGCAGTAGGAACCTTCCCAGACAGTGATTTTTAGCTGGGTTAAATTCCACTAGTGCCATCTCCCCACCCACCCTCACCCACTCACTCACCCACTCACTCTGGGGTTCCCCCTGCCCACCCCAAGTCTAGTCTCTCACCAACCTTCGGCGATTTGGTAGAGAAAGAGAGAAATGGGGGTGTGTTACTTGAGTTGCAATCATCACCAGCCACTGTTTACGGAGGGGATGAATGAAATCAGCGTGCGTTCCAAAATCTGTACCCCTTTCCCAGAGTGTCGACCTTTGCCCAAATTCAGCGCAAACCAACACACCCGCTTTAAAGCACGAGTAACAGGGCGCACAGAAGCTTACACTTAAGAGAACAGATGCGGATTAACGCAAAACAAGGTCTACAGCTCACTGCCATTGTATGTCAAGGAACAGATGGCTTCAAGACTCTGCTCGCGCTCTCGCAGAAGCCGTTCAAGCGATGCACAGACAGGACTGTTATTGCGAATTTCCTGAACATTGGTAATGTCAGCAAATTGTTGCGAAGCAAAGGCTAATTCCTCTGAGATGTTGGAATTGATAAAGCTGTGTGTCAGCCCGGCGCGGTTGGAAGCACTCTCTTCTCTCGAGGTCGGGGAGTCTGAACTTTGAACACACAATTCTTGGCAGATATACCATCGTAATGCTGGAGGGGGAGCGGGAGGGGGAGGGGGGGAAGGGGTGTTGGGTGGAGGGATGCAGTGTGTGTGTGTGTATATGTGTGTGTGTGTGAGTCTGGTGCAGCGATTGCGTTGTAGGACTCAACGAGTCCTTGCCTCTGAGTCAGAAGATTGTGGGTTCAAGGACACATCGGGAGTTGGACAGTAGTCTAAGCTGACTGTCCAATGTCCTCAGTGCTGATGGGTTGAGGAGATGCATTGAACTCCATCTCACAGTCCCTTGGCCTCGCTTGCTCCCTCCCTCGCCTCCTTCAAGCTGGTCTCAAGACCCTCCTCTTCCACTGTGCCTTCTGTTGCCCTCCCAACTCTCTCCCTCCCCTCCTAACTCTTTCCTGGTCCTCCTGGTTTGTGGAGCCTCAGCTCAGTGGTTAGAGCGCTCGCCTTACAAGAGTGAGACCTGTGTTTGAATCCGGGCAGGTCAGGGCGAAACCTTAGGCAAGTTTCCTTACTCCACACACACACACACACACACACACACATACATCTAATAATAATAATAATCCATCCCAAAAAAACCACAATAGTAAATATTGGGTCATTTTCAATCCACGACTGTTTGTGGGGACACTGCTGTGTGCAATTGGCTGCCGTGTTTCGCCACAAAATGTACAGTCAATTCACTTCACAGTATATTCTGTGCAGCGCTTTGATACGTGGATAAGATGTGAACAGCGCTACCTCAAATGCAAGGATTATAATTATTATTGCTGGATGCAAATTACAAAAATACCCAGTCACTACACTTTACGGTAAAGCCCGTGAAGCGCTTTGTGAGACCTCCTGCCAACGCTGTCTCAAGCGGAAGGGTTATTCTAATAATAATAAAAATAATATAGCGAACTGCTATTTTCCACTTTGTCCCAGCTGCAAAAACAGTGACCTGCATCCACAGCTGTAACCTCTGTTGGTGTACCGAGGACGGTCTAGTGAGCAGAGACAGTTATCTGTGCAGACATAATCAATACTGTTGCTGCCAGCTTCACCCGAAGGCACAGTCAGACAAAATAAGTTCTCTATTTTGTCCTCTCACTCTCTCTCTCTCTCTCTCCCCACCCCTCTGGAGCCCTCCTGAATAATTTACCCCAAATTCCGAGACCTCCCCCCCTCCCCCACCCACCCAACCAACCAACCGCCCACCCCTTCCCCTCGATACGGGAATCGGATCGCCCGCAAATCACACGGTCACTACACTTGACAGACTAACTCCCAACACGATACGCGCCATATCGAGTACGAAGGTTATTATTGCTACTTATTAATTATTGCACCACAAACAGCCACGGAGAGAGAGTGACGATTATATATTTTTTTTTTGGGGGGGGGGGGGGGGGGGGAATTGTTGGCGAGGACGTCAGGCGAAACTCTCTTCTCTTTTTGAACAACAACAACAACAACTTGGATTTAGGTGGTGCCTAAATCTACCTCGCTACCTCACGAAGGTAGTGGGGGAGGAATTCAGAGCCTCGGGGGGGGGGGGCGTAGTGGCTGAAGGCACGGCCGCCGATAGTGGAGCGGAGGATTCAGGGGGGGGGACGAGGAGGAGGCCAGACCCGGTAGAGCGAAGGCAACGGAACTGTTGCGAGGAGAGGGGAGGTCAGAGAGGTAGGGTTGGGGGGGGGGGGGGGGGGGGGGGCGTGCGGAGAAGTGGAGGGATTTGAAACAAGAGTGAGGCTCTTGAAATCGATCCTCTCCGGGACAAGGGAGCCATTGTAGTCTGGGGGATCTTCAAAGTCCTTTCCGAGCCGGCACAGACGGACCCTGGTTTAACGTCACACCAGCAGAACTGCGTCTCTGACAATACAACACCAGCCCCCTGCCCTCCACCCCCCACCGCAGCCCTGAGTGTCAGCTTCGACTGTACGAGTTTAAAGCAGTAACACTCGCACGATCTCGCTGGTCTCAAAGTTTCCGTGCTGCCACATTCTAGGTAATTAGTATCTGAACTGACCACAACAAGACTACATGTTCAATTGCAGCTCGTGAATGTTGCTGGTGTGGAGATAAGCAGTCCTTGCGAGAGAGACGTCGCTACACTTCAAAGTGATTCACTGTGTGAAGCACTTTAAGTCCTTTCCACACAGTGCTGTACTGTATAGCGGGATATCAAAAACCCAGAGCTTGTTGTAGTTATAGATGCATTTTCGAAAAACACCCTCAGATTCAGTGTTAAGCATCGTAACTACTTTACCGGATCCAAAGGAAATTGCAGATGTTCTGTGCGCCCGATATCTCATTACCGAGATCAAATTTGATTAACGCTACATCTCATTCGCCTTTGCTGCTGAAATCGTCTCCGTCTCATCTGAAAGCGTCGACGCAATGTGATTAACGGGCTAATCCGTTTTTGGAAGGAAAGCTTTTTGTAGAATGGGTTTTTTTCGACAGTGGGGAGGGTGGGTTGGGAGGGTGGGGGGGGGGATTTCTTACTCGACAAACCCCTCCTTACCTCACCCCCCTCCCTTACCTCACCCCCCTCCCTTACCTCACCCCCCTCCCTTACCTCACCCCCGCCCCCGAGAACAAAATCTGGCCAAGCCAAATTCTACAATAATGTCCGGCTACATTATAATTGAATAATTAGCAATCCTTGTGTTTTAGACATAGCTCCTCGTCCCGTCGTTGAGAGGTCTCAAAGCGCTTCACAGAACCTACTGTAGTGACTGTATTTTGTGGGCGAAACGCGGCAGCCAATGGCGCACATCGACTGATCGATTTGGGTTGGGAAGAGATTATTACCTCCACCCCTCGAAAAGCGATCCACCAATCGACTAACAAACCGGGGTTCCTACTTACAGCTAGGTAAACAAGAGGCGAGTGGCGGAGTAAGGGATCTTCCTTAAGGTTTCGCTCCGCCTGCCGCCCCGGGAATCAAACCGGGCCCTCTCACTCGCGAGGCGAGCGCTCTAACCAGTGAGCCACAGGAACCCCACACAATTCCTGGCAATGCCTCAACGGGCAGGCTGGCCTCTCTGCCTGTGCTGTAATTTCTAAAAAGCTGAATGCAAGACGGACTTGTTCACTACATTAATTTTTATCAGCTGTATCACTCCGGGAACAGTATAACTTTTAACAACACTGCTGTTAAGTGCAATGGAAATGATTAGTGGTCAGGACTTAAAACAACTCCTTCCCCGCCTCTACCTCCTCCCACCACCCCCCCCCCCCCCCTGCGCACACACACGCACACGGACATTTACCCCAGCTGCCTTTGTTGCCTCTTTGTGCTCAAAACTCAGAACCTCGCTCCACGGTGGAGGAAGACACTAATTGGAACACTGTACGTATCTGTATCTCTGCCACACGCCCTGCGGCCTGGCTCATTAGCTGTCGTGAAATGTACAGCCGCCACCCACAAAACACTAACTTGCCTCGAGACAGGTGTAAAAGTCCAACCCGGGCCTATTGTCCCCATTGTTCTAAACGGCTGCATTTTTTTCTGCTGCATAATTCATGCGTTTGGTATCCAATATAGTTCCTCTATATCCGAGGATATTTGCCAGTTCTGATAATGGAAAGCTCATAATGTTACACGCCTCGCTCGGGAGAGCTGAGGTAACGCTAGCTGAATGAATGGGCGCGTTTCGGTTTCCGTCCCAACCCTTCAATCAGTTCGCCATTTATACCGCGCGGGGTGAAGGAAAGTTCACCTGGTTTTAACCGAGCTGACCCGTCTCCATTGTATTGCCACCTTAGCCTTCCATTGCCGGTGGAAATGCCTAAGGACTTGTCCGCCCGTAGCCTCAAACACTCCATGGATATGGTTGGGGGGACATACATGCTGGGATTGGGAAGAGCACAATAATAAAACTAATAAATAATAATCCATGCATTTGATAGAGCGCTTTTCACATCTCGTCGACGTCTCAAAGCGCTTCACAGGTATATATACTGTAAAGTGAATTGACTGTATATTTGTGGGCGAAACGCGGCAGCCAATTGCGCACGGCAGCGTCTCTTCCACAAACAGTCGTGGATTGAAATGACCAATTTTTGGGTTGTGTTTTTTTTTGGATGGATTATTATTAGGCGCGCGCGTGTGTGTGTGTAGTAAGGAAACTTCCCAAGGTTTCGTCCTGATCCGTCTGGATTCGAACACAGGTCTCATGCTTGTGAGGCGAGTGCTCTAACCCCTGAGCTACAGGAGCTCCAAATGGGTTTCAACCACAAAAAAAATACAGTCACTCCACTTTACAGTATATCCTTTGAGGTGTCTCAACAATAAGGCACTATATAATAATAATGCTTGGATTTAATATAGTACCTTATTAAGTCGTTGAGATATCTCAAAGCACCTCATAGAATGCGAGCAGTAAGCGGCACACAGCAGTGTCCCACAAACAACAACAACAAAATTATATTTATAGAGCCCCTTTCACGTCAGGAGGAAGTCCCAAGGCGA